>JAULKK010277712.1:0-14725 GCA_032355705.1 Rubia peregrina
ATATTAACGGTCAAACATGTTTCTTGAACTCCGTGCTCATGATTGCTGAGCAAATTGCCCTGGGACAGAGGGAGTACCAGATTTTGTATAAAATAAAATAAAATAGTGTAGCCGTTTTATGGAAGCAAATGATGATGGAGCGTGGTGAATGATAAAATCGACAAACAAAGGTGGTCACGTGAAGGTATTGGACCCCATGTAATGAATATCAAGGACTGATGACCATAACAAATTGGCCTTACAAATGGAGGACGGGGGTCCTAAAGTTTCCCTGACATTACCACCTTCTATTCACTTTGTTTCCCTGCCAAAGGCATTGCAAATCACTCCACACTCTTCAACCACAGGAAGGCTGGTGATAACCACGAACCAGTGTCAAAATCTTTTGAGGGAATATAATAATAATAATGCCAAGAAAAATGGAAGAAAAAGAGATGAAGAGAAAGAAGTGCTCCATCTATTTTACTGAGAGGACTACATTTCTCATTTTAATCTGTTATATTAAAAATACATATCTTAAATATGTAAAAGTTAAATATTTTCATTTGTTTACTTGATTTTTAAACCTTTTTCATTCAATTTCTCTTCTATATATTCACACATGTATACAGTATATTTTAGACAAACTCTTGGGAAAAACTGTTTCTTCATAGGTTTGTGGAAATATGAGGTTTAATTAGAAAATTAAAAAAAGTATTAAAAAATATTATACAAATGTGCAATAGTTATAAGTTTATGACCCGATTAATGCAACACGAAATTTTTATCTTCATTTATTTTATTTTGTAGTTTAAACCTCGGTCTTTTCATGGCTTATGGAATTACCGTCTTTCAAGGAACAAATTCATATTTAGTGGAAAAATTCCATAACTCTATAAAAGAAAAATATAACGGCATTAGAAAACATTGTTGTTAAAAATAGTGTTCATGTATGAAAACATATGTATGGTCACTTATTTGAGAGAGAAATATTTGATCGGAAAGAAACTTGAAGAACAGTACAAAAAAATGATTTTGTTGTGCAAATAAAATGGAAAGAAAGCTGTGAGCATGAGCAAGATAGATCATTGCCTTTGAAATAGAATCCGTCCATTGTGTAAGGAAAGATTTAGCATAAGCATTCGTTCTCCAAGATACCACAACACTAATGCATCTCGAATTCAACCAAATAATACCTCCGAACTCCTCGAGACCTCGGTCGCACCAATTGATGCGTCCGCATTCAACCAAACAATACCTCCAAGCTCCTCGGCATCCTCGGCCGTAATCTTCGAACTCCGTAGTTGCAATATTCACGAAAACTAGCTCTGGAAAGTCCCAAAGGAAAATGCTCTAAAGCCTAAGTCAGCCAAGACTGTATGAATATGGTACTAAACAATATGAAATGTAAAACGTATATGTACCTGATATTTATACATGTTTATACAGCTATTAGGGTTAATTGTACCCAAGGTTACTGGACTGAAATGGGTTCAACAAGCTAACAAATTACTTGTGCTTATTGAATTACACTTTCCTCGAGCCCAATAAATCACGTGGGTGATTAAATCAGACCATCATCAAACACCTCCCTTGCTAGTGCAGTCATACAATGAAGGTATAACTCAAAATTTAGAAGGCAATAGAGGAAGAGAGGAGAAGGTGGATTGTTTTTATTTTATTTTTGAAGTGCTTCTGAGCTGGCCTTTTAAACTCACTGAAGGCAAACCAACATACCACAAAATTAGGAGAATCGTGGAAGAAGTTTTTTTAAAAAAAAAATCAAAACAACTTCTACACACAAGTCAAATATTGGAGTCAAAGACCAACGAGGGTTTCACCAATTCAAAAATCAGAGTTTAAATGTAAGGAGTAAACTAGGAAAATGAAAGAGTTAAGTTTAATACTAAGTAAAAAAACGTGTGGGCATTCATTTGAGAAAGTCTCATAAAATTGTACTCTCAAACTAATTGTGATAAAAAATATATATTAATATAGTCATAAAGCCCGCTTGACCCGCCACGTCATATTTGAATGGACGGTGCGATCAGTCGACAACAATGTGCACGTGAGGAGTCTTCTCCTTTTTGCTCACTCAAAATAGTAGTTAAACATTTCCCCACATAAACAAAAGGATAAAGTGCATTTGTGCTCTCTAGTTCCTTGCTTAGTGCACATGTACCCCCAGTTTTTCAAAAGGGCATATATACCTCTCAATATTTTTGCGAAAGTGCACATATACCCCCAATATTCTTTGACAGTGCACATATACCCCTATAGCTGGAAACTGACGCTGAAATTGAGGGGTATATGAGCACTAAACAAGGAACTTGGGTATATGTACACTTTCAAAAAACTCAGAGGTATATTTGCTTAAAACAAGGAACTGAGGCCATAAATGCACTTTAATCTAAACAAAACTTCTTTCCTTTAAATTTTCAATATGGGACAAAGTGTAAAAAGAAAACTAATAATTTAACATTGATTTTGGACTGAAATTAAATGGAAAGGCCCATTCTGCACTACAAATAAACTTACGGTCAGATCACAATATGCCGTTTACAACTTTAAAAGTCATGATTTGTTGTATAAGAATCTTATTTTTTTCATAGTTGTCACACTTTAAAAAAGTTTTTACTTGATCGACATATATTTCAAATAGTAAATTCTGATCATTTCATTAATTTATTTTCTTTCATCCACTTTAAAATCATCTCGAACATGTTTGTGCCATAAAATAATTTGAAGCGAGTAGTAATTCAACCTGCAGCGGTCACTCCCTTGAACCGAAATAAAAGAGGTTTGTTGGATCAATACAGCCCATATCCACATAGACCGATATCGATCCAGCAGGATACCAGCCCATATCCCTCACGGACTTTTACTTTTACAAGTTTAGTCGTAAAATGGCGTTCTATATGTTGGAAATAAAATCCATTATCCGGCATTGCTGCATTGGTCCTGGTGTGATAAAATGGATGTGAGAAGAATGCATGTATAACGCTACATAATTTACATAAGTGCAAATATAATTCTGTGATAATTTAAAGTGTAAATATAACCCTAAATATATAATGTATGTGCAAATATAACCTTTTCCGGCAGATTTAGGCTGTAATTTGGTTAAAAGACAATTCTACCCCTCTGCAAAATAAAAAAATGAATTGACTATTTTGACCCCAAACTCCCTAACCCTAATTGACCTCTCCTTCTTGGTCCCGCTCAGCAGCTCTCCTACTTGGTCCCTACTAAACATAAAACTCCCTATAGCAGATATCCAGCGGAACGCATCAACTCGCCACCTTCATTTCCATTGCCGGCGAATACGCAGCAGCTCCACATCGACGGAACGAGGAAGAACCACCAGAAGTCGGTGAATCATTCTAGTGGAACCACCCTAGTCCACATCTGAATCATCTTTCTGAACTGCGTGGCAAACCAGCTCTAGACGACCCACCATTCCAGCGGCGCTCCTGGAGCTTGTCAATGCTCGCACCTCAGCCACGTCGCTTTTCCCGGCGGGAAGAATCTCGATCGAGTTCAACGCCATAGCCGACGTTGGTAGCTCCACGAGCCACCTCTCACCACCATAGCCGACGCTCCTCCATTCCAACCAAGAGGAAGCTTCCACCAACTCTACTCTCTGAATCGCTGATGCACACCACCATCTCGCGGCTCCTACATTTTTCGTAGACCAATTACTCGACATAACAAAGGATTGTCGACGAAGTCGCCGGAAACCTCTAATTCTAATGTTGGGTGGTTACTATGTGTGGATTTGGTGGTTTAAGGTTTGTAATCGAGGGTTTGTTCTTTGCGAGGTAGAGAGAAATTGGGGGAGAAAAGGCAGCGGAGAAGGTGGCAGGAGGGGTGGTTGGTGGTGGTGGGGGGGGAAAGGCTGACGGGCGAGGTGACTGGTGGTGGCGGGGGAAGGTTGACGGGACGGTGGAAGGGATGCTTTCAACAAATGAGAAGAAGTATGCTTTCATTTCCAGGGACATTTTTGTCTTTTAAAATTTTATATTAGGTTGAAAGGGCATTTTGGTCATTTACGATCGGTCAATGGATGGAAATGGCCAGTCAATGCCATTGTGTTTAGGGTTATATTTGAACTTATGCAAAATAGTTTGTGTTATTTTTTACTAAAAATTGGCTGAGGGTTATATGTGCACTTACCTGAAGTATATAGAGTTATATTTGTATATATCCCAATGGATTTATCCTTTGTTTCATTATGTTTGACATCATATGTTTAGGTTTTTTTTTTCTTTTCAAGTTGATATATGTGGAGAGAATTGAATGAAAAGAGTAAAGTGTTTAATAAGTGGTTGAGAATGATGTACATTTTGCTATAAAAGAAAATGTGACAATCTTAGAAAAATATACAAAAATTGTAAGTGTGCCACGCATAGTATAACAGAGAGAGTATTTTATATAGTTCAATTTTTTAAAACTTAATTGTATTTCAGTTTTGTTTTGTATGTTTTTCAGTTCAAGTCAGTTCATTTTATTTAAATTACATTAGTTTATTGTATTTGTTTTTTCTGAAAGTAATTTTATTACTATCAATTATATTGCATTTGTATTCAAATTTAAAACACATTTTATTAGGGGGGGAGAATACATATAAGATTATAATTTGGTTATAAAATAAACGTTGCAAACCCTTCTGCCGCAATTCCCCTCCCTCTCTCTCTCTCTCAAATAATTGTACTTTTTTCTTTAATTTTCTTTTTCCCGTCTTTCCATCATGGAGAGATGAGAAACAATAAAAAAAATTAATTGATATTGTTTACTTTTTTTTGAATAAGTGTGGGCTAGATTGTTTATGTTTATGTTTAAAAAAAATATTTGATAGAAAGTAAAACCCACAAATAATTATGGCTGTGTGTATTCACACAAACATATAGTGAGCAGAAAGGATATACAAAACCTAAAAAAATATGGAACAAGATATATACAAAGTCAATCCGAAAGGGTATTCCTTTCTTATCTTGATTCTAAATCAATTATATCTCTATTAACCCCTGTCGAAGCGTATGACTAGTCGCAATGCAAAGTTTGGAACGTAATAACTCAAACTGAGGACGAGGTAACCCCATTGTAAAGATGTTAGCAAGTTGCAAGTCCGTAGAAACATGAGCAACCTTGAACTTTTCAGAGAACACCATCTCACACACAAAATGATAATCATTATCAATGTGTTTGACTCTTTTATGCGAAACTGGATTCTGAGTAAGAAAGGGAGCACTATTACTATCACACAGCAAAACAGGAGGCGTGCGAGTTGATACACGTAAATCCCGAAGAAGATTCATCAACCAAGCTAGTTTTGCATCAGTGTTTGCCATTGCACGATATTCTGATTCTGAACTAGAACGAGAAAGTGTAGGTTGTTTCTAAGCACTCCAAGAAACCAGGTTGCCACCAAGAAAAATGGCATAACCATATGTAGACCTACACACCTCAATGCAACGAACCCAATCAGCATCAGAATAACCCATAACTGGTAAAACGGACGAATTTGCATGAAACTGAAGACTATAGTGGAGATTACTACGCACATAGCATAAAATTCGATAACAACTTGGAAATGGTCATCAGTGAGAGCCTGTGTATACTTACTGACCACGTTCACAACATTGGACAAATCGGGATGTGTAATCGACAAATTTCGAAGTGTACCAACCGAAGATTGATAAAATGTAGGATTTTTGAATGGCTAACTGGAAGAGCTAACAAGCTGCAAAAAATCCACAAAAATAAGGGCAAGAGGCACTGAATCCTACATTCCAGCGCACAATAAAATGCCCTTGGCATATCTGGCCTGACCAAGGAATAACCATCGGAAGTACGAACAACCTCTAAACCCAAGAAATATTGTACAGTGCCAAGATTGGTAATCTTGAATTCCTTATTAACTCGATCAATAAATTTCCGAATGAGATGACTATCATTCCCAGTGAGAATAATGTCATCAACATAAACCAACAAGTAGAGAAGAGAGGCATCCTGTGAAAAGATAAATAAAGATGTATCAGAGAAACTGCATATGAACCCCAGACCAATAAAAAATTAAAACGCTGAAACCAAGAGCGAGGAGTTTGCTTCAATCCATAAATCTCCTTACGTGGACGACAAACAAAATCTGGACGCATGGAGTCTTTTTACCCAGCAGGCTGCTCCATATAAACTAGAGAGTTGAGAACGCCATTTAAAAATTCATTCTTAACATCGAGTTGTCATAAGGGCCAATTACGAGTGACAACCAAAAACAAAACAGTACGAATAGTAGAATACTTCACCACAAGACTAAAAGTATGATCATATTCAAAACCAGGCAATTAAGAGAAACCCTGAGCAACTAACCTCACTTTATGCTTGTCTAGCAAGCCATCAACCTTATACTTAAAACGACAATCCCATTTTGAACCAACAACATTTGCATTAGATTGACGGGGAACCAAATCCCACATCTGTTGATTGCGAAGAACCTCCATCTCGGAATCCATAGAAAGAACCCATTCAGGATCCTTAACAACCGAGTGATGACTTCGAGGATCGCTCTTAGCAAATAAAGCACTCAGTAAATCAGAAATATCATAGTTGGAATTTTTTTTTACCTGCGAGAGCCATTACGAGATCGAGTAGCCATAGGATGACGAGAAGAGGGAACCGATACCGGAGTTAGCGCAGAACCACAGGATGGCGTAGAACCTAGAGATGGCCGTACAGGAGAGCCAAAAAGGTGGCACCATTGGAGAAGGAACTACTAGACCCGAGGCAGGTGTCATCGGCAGTGCTGCTGGCAGTGTGTGGTTTGGATGCACTGACGGTGAGCTGGGCATGTGCGACGGAACTGCTGGCGGTGGACTGGGCTGCTGGTCTGCGTGCTATGGAAACAATTTTCAAATAAAACCCAAGCTCCCGGTATAGACTGTAAATCTGAATTATCCAAAATAATGGGCAATTTGGCTGAAGAAGATGACTCAAACACCTCCGAAGGCACATGCGAAGGTTCCAAAAATGCAGAAACATCAACTGAAGGCGGATCAGTGGTAGTACTGGTGTGGGTCGCCGGAAAAAGGATCTCATCAAATCAAGCATGGCGAGTGATGTACTCTTTTTTCGTTAGAGGATCAAGGTAATGATAACCCTTGTACTGTGAACTGTAACCCAAAAATATACAGGGCATACTCCGAGGTGCCAACTTATGTGCATCATAAGGGCGTAATTACGGAAAAACTCTACAACAAAATGGTTGAAAATTGAAGCAGTCAGGAGTCCTACAAAAAATTAGATAGAACGAAGACTAACCAGATAAAATGGGTGTTGGCAGCCTGTTGATGATGTAGACTGGTGTAGAAAAAGCATCATACCAAAATAAATGATGAAGGCCGAAATAAAAGAGCATCGGCAATCATGTCTCAGTGATGTGACAATGCTTTCGCTCTGCACGACCATTTTTCTCTGGAGTGTAAGGACATGAAAGCTGGTGATGAATGCCCTTAAACATAAAATGTGATCGCATGTGATGATTCAAAAACTCGGTTTCACCATCACTCTGAAATACTTTAATGGTGGCAGAAAACTTGTTCTCAACAAAATCCTCAAAATGCATATTCTCTTCCACAAAATCAGATTTTCGTCACAGAGGATATAACCAGGTTAACTGAGAAAAATCATCAACAAAAATGGCATAGTAAGAATACCTTGCATGAGAGACGACATGAGAGGGTTCCCAAAGATCACAGTGAACTATATAAAGTATGCGTGGTGCACATTTTAAATTATCTCTAAAAGAAATACGCTTCCCTTTAGTCATCTCACAAGAGGGACATAAAAGAGACTTAGGCAGAAAACTAGTAACTGACAAACATCCAAACTTGCTCAAAGATGAAATGACGTTGTGAGGTGCCTAACCCAAAATACGCTTCCCTTTAGAAGCACTTGATGCAACAAAAGCAGATAAAACAACACCACCATAATCCAAAACATATAATCAACATCACGATGGCCTTTGCCAATAACATTACTAGTAAACTTGTTTGAAATAGTGAAAGTAGAATCATGAAAGAAAATAACAATATTCATATCCCGAGTCAACATCAGGCAATGATAGGGAATCAGAGACCCGAGAATGACCAACATGCGTAATGGGAAGGTAGAACCATTACCAAAAAAACACGATTGTTACCATAATAAGGAGTCACGCGATCAAATGCAGATTCAGAAGACGTCATGTTGTTGGTTGGACCAGAATCAGCTATACAACGAGCATGCAGAGGAGAATGTGGTAAAGAGCCTATGAAGAAGCTCGAGAGACCAAGTGAGGACATATCGAAGCAATGCGACCAAATTTCTTACACCACTAACACTGCAACGGGTACAATTCATCGTGCAATTTGGAGAAAGAAGAAGTAACATGACCAAGAACGTCACACCATTGGCACCGTGGTTGATCAAAATCAGCCATAATACAAAAAGGGAAAATATTTTTTAAGGAGTTGTTGTTGATTGGGCGCTGACGAGGCGCTGACTGGGTCCTGACTGAGCAGGTAATGAGGCAGAACGTACCAATCACACAACAAACTTGTAATTAACAGTCGACGTCTGCCTCAGTGTTAGTGTAAGGAAGAAGACCGCTACGAAGATATTTCAGAAAAAAAGAAAAAGAAATAATCAGGAATTTTAGAGAAACCTGACTGATATCATGATAGAAAGTAAAACCCACAAGTGATTGTGATTATGTGTATTCATAAATATAGTCAGTACAAAGGGTATACAAAGCCTAAGCAAATATGGAACATGATATACACAAAACCAATTAGAAATGGTATTCCTTTCTTAGCTTATCATGATTCTAAATAAATTATATCTCTATTAATATCCATACATTAATATTGTTTTTTGACCTGATAGATTAGATTGTTATAATCATGATGTACATTAAAAATTAATGATTCCGGATAAATCTCATGACCGGGAATCATTCATTTTTTCAATTATTTGTGACAAACATAAAATGTTATTTGTTCCCAAATCCCTACGTATTCCCTAAAATTTCTATAAATTATATTAGAACCCTATCTAATTATATTACATATTAATTATTTATTTCATTATAAAACAGTCTCGTGCAAAACTTTATGGGGAGCATAATAGCTCTTGCAACCTCCAATTAATGTGAGACACTCCCTCGGCCCAGAGTGTGAATTTTTAAACTAGAGGGTATGAAGTTTTATTTGATTATCAAATACGTCTAAGAAAAAGTATTGGGAAAGACCGTCTTTCCGTAGGCTTATGGAAAGACGGAGTTTAATAAGAATAATAAAATGTTAAAGGTCTTAGTTGCAATATTAAAAGTTTATTATACAACATGTAGTAGTTATAAAGTTTATAACCGGATTCATGCAAACCCAAAAAAATTATCTTCATTTGTTCTAATTTTCATTTTAAACCTTGGTCTTTCCATGACTTATGGAAAAACCGTCTTTCAAGAGACATACTCAGACGAGATCGTCTCTCCTATAAGATCAATACTTGAACATAAATCCGTAAATATATGATGATAAAATTTTAATTTTCGTGGTCAAAACAAAACTTAATACTCCCTCCGTTTCACTAATAATGACACATCATTTTGGGTGTTGTAATTTAGGAGATGGTAAATGAGTGGATGAAATTGAATTGAAAGAAGAGAAAGTAAAATGAGTGGATGTAAAAACCTTAAACTTGCCATAAGTAGCATGTGTCATTGTTAAAGAAACATCCAATTTTGGCAAGTATGTCATTGTTAGTGAAACGGAGGGAGTAAAATCGACTTTTCACCCAATTCTAGCCTAAATCTGCCGAAATGAGTACTTTTGTAATTATTAAAAGATTGTATTGACATTTATGTGAATATTTTACAAGCACTTTTCTCCATTTTATAATTGAGATGTTTGGTTTAATAGTAGGCATGTTGACTTTGGTTATTTGGAAATTATAATTAAAATAAAGATAAAGGAACACCACAAAGAAATCAACAGAAAAGATAATTAATATGCATGCACATTGACTTTTGCGATTAATGAAAATATCAGAAATAAACACTTTCCAACAGTCATGAATTCCACTAATCTGAAGGGCAGTTAGAAGTATCATATGTAATGGTGACGCTCGGAAAAGAATAAACATGGAAAAGAATAATAATGGAAAATGAAATTAAAATGAATGAGTAGAGTGTAAAAAATCAGACATTGATCCATCAAACAAAAATATTGTGTATACGAATGACTAACGTACAAGCACGATGAAATTCCATACTAAAATCAATTGATATAGTCAATTGTTAATGTGAGATATGTTTATATTTTAAGTTCTAACACGGTATTGCAAGTGTGAACGACAGGCCCCAAGCCTTGCACTTGAACTAGTCAAACCATGTCAAGAAACCAACAAAGCAAATTAAGAAGTGACTAAGCCTTTAAGAAGTGACTAAATCAAATCAACCAAGCAAACAAATCACGAAGAGTCCCATCAGTGTGGAATGTAGTTATATTATAACACGCCTTCGGAAGTGAAACCGACATGCCCTAAACCTTTGCGCTTGAACAAGCCAACTGGAACCAAATCAGCCAACCAACTATACAAACACACCAAGAAGGGCTTGAAGCACCTTTACACCTGAACAAGTTAGTCAAACCAAATCAACCAATCAAACAAATCAAGAAGGACACTTCAATCACCAGAAAGAACCGACTCTGATACCAAATAAAAGAATCAGACATATTTCCATTAGAGATAGGGGATGTATGCACAAAGATTCAACACACAAGAACATTAATGGTATTTCATCATTCCTAAAATAATTTGGCAATATGAATAATAACCCGTCATACTTATATACAAAGCTACTAGTCTTTCAAGTATATCAATATGAGTTGTATTTATTTTCATTCGTAACTATTAATGTTTCCACATTTTATGGATCATCCCTCGTTCAAAAAAAATTTAAAAACACGTTTGACCTTTCACGTAAGGAATAGTTGCAATAAATATAAGCAAAAAAGGGTTGGATACTGGGGACAAAGATGAACAGCATAACGATGAAAAGCAGTTGTTTAACGTGAGGAATGGATAGTTTGCTTAGTAGAAGGCAAACCAAACAGATAAGCAGCTAACATTGCTGGTGCCTCTGTATATAGTCAACATAGATCTCATCTCACCCCACGTTTTGGACAGAATATTCTTCTAGTTGGAAACTACTGTCCCAGCTTTTGTTCAAGTTTAAACTGTACACTTAGATATCTCTATCTGATTGTTAGAATCTCATATTGGTGTCTGACATAGTTATATCTCAATATATTAGATTCATTGGCTCTTATCATAAAATCAATTGGTACTATGTAGATGTAACTCATGATCTTATAACCATCAATGCGCTTAAGAAACTATGTTGTCAGTATCATGATTTAATGAACAAGCATTACCAAAAATGTAAAACCATCTCGCGTAATGATATCTTACATATTTTCTCCAATTGCCTAAAATTTACACCTTTTGACCATCACCTTGTTAAAACATGTTTGACCATCGATAACTTTCGTTACACATAATAACATATAAAATATTGATATTTAGACACTGTAGATCACAGGAAACCTAAAGAACAACAATAAAATTGTACGGTTAAAGTTTGTCAGTTTTGACCATATGAATAATGTCCCCTGCGGCTTATGATAGGAGCAGTGGCGAAACTGATTCGAGGCGAGTTGGTGCGGCCACTTCGATAAACTCTGGCGAACTATGAGAGTAATACTCTTCATGTCTTTGTCCACCCCGACTCATTAAAATTGAAAAGGGTTCCACCCAAGAAGAGAATTTGGTCGTTCCAGAGATGTCTGTGTATTCGATCCCCTCAAATTTTGTCATGGCTCCGCCAGTGGATGGGAAATCACTAATTATGAGTGTTGTGTTGTGATATTTGTTTTAGGTTTGGCCTTTGGCCCTTGGCTCTTGGGGATAATTGGGTGTATTTTAGATAATATATGATGTCTAGATGAGGATGAATCCTACTAAGTACTTACTTCATACTCATGCATTATTTTCTCAAGAGCCACACATATAAGTGTGATTTATGAGAATAGGTGTAAAATTCATAGGCTTCTATCATAAAATCAATTGGTACTATGTAGAGGTGACCCATGATCTTATATATTAAAGAAATACTTTGTCAACCACCAATATGAGACACTCAAACACGCTCCCTCACGTACAACGGTATTAATCATGTAGAGGTGACTCATAATTTTATATATTAAAGAAATACTCTGTCAACCATCAATGTAGGACACTCAAACACGTCCCCCTCATGTGCAGCGGTATTAATCATCGCGCAAACATGCACATAAAGGGTCAAAGGCCTATTAGTGAGAATATAGGTCAACTGGGCCGATCAGGCCAACATTGGACTCTGATACCATGTAAGATTCATGAGCTTCTATCATAAAATTAATTGATACTATGTAGAGGTGACTCATGATCTTATATATTTAAAAAATACTTTGTCAACCCTGACACTCAAACAATAGACTTGTGGAGTAGTAAGTCGGCCACGCATGTATATGTTAGCAACACACAATTAGTCTTCACGCTTTTTATATACCAATTATTTGAAGGTCAAAGGGATCCCAAAGGGATCCATTATTTTACTAAATCTTCAAACTCAATGTTTTTTTTACCAAATCCGATAGAGAGAAGGAAAAAAAGAACATCTTGTCATGTCTATACATTATATTCATCTTCCACATGACATGGGAGGTTTAAGGTTGTTTGACCCTACTTTGACTTGGATTCCATGCAATGATTTTCTTAGGGGTTATTATTATTAGTTTAAGATTTTAAAATTACTCCCTTTCAAGGGGAATCAGCAGAGGGAAAAAGTTAAACTTTTAATTTTCAGTAATGTGAAATGTCTATTTGGTCTTGATATTTTTCCAACCTATCAAAACCTTCTTCTTCCTAGAGATCTGCCCTCCTCCACTTTCAAACCCATCTCCCGCATGGTGTCAGAGTTTCGCTGTCGGTAGCCCTCAACCACCACCATCGTCCATCTTAGCCCATTTCTAATCTCAAGCATCACTACAACCCACTCTGCTAATTTCCGACCTCAAGCACCACCATTGTCCATTTTCGCACATCTCCGCCCATGTCTGACCTCAAGCACCACCATCGCCCTCTAGCAACATATTCTAGATAACTATTTTGAAAGTTCGATGACTAAAAATAATTGGAAAAAATCATTAGTCAAATAGTAGTATAAACAATTGTAATAGACTGGTGAACGCATAAAATTCAGACTTCGTTGCCAAGTAAGAAACGAAAAGTGTCATGAACAACTCAATACAATAAGGGTAGGAAGGAGATTTCTGAAGCTAACTATTGGAGGTTATAACTAACTACGGTTGGGTTGTTTCAGCGGCTTTGGAATGGTGAAGAATTGAACAATTGCTCAGTTTTACAGTGGAGAAGAGTAGATGTATATAAGAAGAAGAAGAAGAATTCATAGTTAGGGTATCGGGCATCAGCTTTGTAATTCTTTGAAAGAAGAAATTCAAAACCCCATTTTCTCCCTTGTTCTTTCTTGCTTTCAATCTCTCAATCCGATTTAATCTTTTTCCCCTCTCATTTCTCCTTTTTCTTTCTCAAATTCGGTACAATTTCTTACGAAAATCAATACAAATATCTCTTTTATGTTTGGTGAAGTTGCGCGTGACAATAAGCTTCGGTCCAGCCCAACCATATTACAGACTGGGCCGACGACCACTTCAAAAATACGTGGCATCTCCAAGCTTCTCACACATTCCACGCAGGACACGTGTCAACCAACCAAACCACCGGGCTCCAACTAAACCCTCCCACAAAACACACCTCTTCATTTCACCAACCGCCATGGATTCCGAACGAGAGCTCAAAGAGAAGCAACAACGTTGGGGCGACAAAAACGATGCTAAAGATCCGAAGGGAAGCGAGAGAGGAAAGACGCAGCATCAACCTCCCAACATCTCCCCAATGGTAATGCTAGAATCCCCAATGGTAAAATCAATTGATACTGGGTAAACGTAGTATTACTAGTATATACTTGCCAATGCGCCGGTTTAAAACTCTTAACAGGTGCCCTATACACAAGAAGCCTACGGTGGCGGATTATACGGCAGAGACGACGTAGTCGACAAGACCGGAAAGCCCAAGGCGAGCGACACCCAGAGCGCCGACGGCCCTGTGCAGCCCACTCCGCCGCCGAAACACCAGCCTCCGCCGTCCTCCGGCGACCGCAACATCGACATCACCGGCCAGTCCTACATTCAGTAGCTAGGTAGTACTTGATGAAGCGTTTTGTCTCTGTTTTGTGTTTCGTTTGCTGTCGGATAATTTGTGTGATGTTAAAGCCTGTTGCCAGCGTGTATGAATAAGATGGTGATGATGATGATCGCTTTAGCATAATGCTGTTTTTAGATATTCCATCAATGCAAGACACCTATCGCTTTAGCATATTGCGGTTTTTTGACGGACTTTTCGAGCATTCCATCAATGCATAAAACACCAACTCCCGTCACACCGTGATCTTTTTAATTTGACTTTTAAGATCAAACTGAATCAACTTCAACAATTAAATTTCTCTTAATATATACTCCCTCCGTCCCACTATAAGTGTCTGAGTTGACTTTTGGACACTATTCTGAATCAAAGTTTGACCGCATAT
>JAULKK010277720.1:0-14725 GCA_032355705.1 Rubia peregrina
GGTTCACCTTAATGGCTCCCAGAGAGTGGTGAGACCCCCTCGATGGCGGCTCCTAATCGCTATCAAGATCGTCAGGATTTTTGGGAATGACTAGGCCGGTGTGGTTCACTAACTTCCGGATCAAAATCTTATGTTGATGTAATCATTTTTCCCCAAGAATATCCTCCTTTTGCAACATGTAGATTCTTGATGGTTTAGCCCTCTCTTAAGAACGGATAATTCTGAAAGTCTTTTTTTGTGTCACGAACACACCAACCCATCTTGTACATCTCAGGTGATCGGATTTTCCGGTTACCTCGCACAAGATGTCGTGCTTACCGGCGGGTATGAAATAACCTTCCATTTGATCTTTTTGTAATTTAGTCCACCACAATGTAAGATGAAGAGCATTATTACCACAACTTGAGGGGCCACCAATAATACAAATGTGCTTGAAAATAAATAATGCCAATAAAGCATGTACCACTTTTTCCGCAAGTTCAATGTCCTCATCTTTGTCACAATCACCCTTCTTGTTTTTCATACCTTGAGATATAGATCACACCGATCTATTTGTTCCACATCGATCGGAACAACCGATGCCCTGGCCTCCTCCTTGGACATTCTCCTTTCAATTGCTAGTAGAACATCTTGTTCTAATTGTTCTCTTACCATCTCGAGTGTTGTTAATCTATAACCTTCATAACTCTTTCTATGCAGATTTCTATTCAACATAGCATTGCGTGTTTTCTCTTCCCTTGTACCCTACGAGAAAATAGAAAAGCAATGTGACATGAACGCCACTAATTCTGAATGTAAAACATTTAGATTTGTTGTAGACGAACATTTTTCTCATCCTCCAAGGCTCTTCTTTTGTGGATCTCCCAAGTCTCCGGTTGAATATGTGTGTAAGTTAGCCACAGATGATTCGAGAAAATGAAATCTCGAGAAAGCGTGTACTTTTTGTTCTCGCCAACTTTTGGATAACATCTCCATGACTATCTTTCTTAACTCGTCCATATGGGGGGCATCAAATTCAAAGGTCTATATTTGTTTTTAAAAATAAGGAAAAGATAAAAGGAAATGGCTTCCTCCAACAACTATTATATTTATCATATTATAACCAACATTTAAACAATTAGGATGAGGTACCTTGCATTCAATCCATAGGGTGGTTTTGTATTCCTTTGGCACATCGTGCCAATTAACGTAACGGATGTCCACTCGAGTACGACCAACTTTTCCAACCCAACTTGACCACTTCGCTCGGTCTTTAGACAAACATCGGCCCATTACATTGAAATTTTGAACCAACTTGCCATCTTCATTCCAATGTTCTCCAATGCATTTTTGCAATTACCATCTCTTTGTTCTCTTCTTCCTCATCATCCTCATAAACAGTTGTTTCCGTATTTCGATCATTGTAATTTAAAGCAACATCTCAACTCCTCTTCATTAACATTGGACTAGCACTTGCCCATTCAATTCAACACATGTAATTTTTTTATTAATCCTATTTCCACAAAGCCAAGAACAAGTAAAAAAAATGGCAACATGTTTTACTAACGAACATTAATATATACATAAAATAAATATGGTGGCAAAATTCATGAATGATTAGAAAATGAGAGTATTAAAATATTGAACCAACATCTACACAAAAATTTAAGGGCCATCATTTACCTTAAACCCTGGTAACATATAGTTACTAGTAAGCACTTAAGAACAAACCCTAGCTCCCACTTTATTTTGATTCCAAAATTCTCATTGAAGAACAAACACTAGGTCATTTTTGCTTTTGAAACCAAACTCTAGCGCAAATAAATCTTTGAGGAAACAAAGATTAACCATATGTTTGTCCTCAATGGGAATTTTATAAAAAGAAACAAAGAATTTGATGAGAAAAGGGTGATGAGGTTGAGTGTGCAATTTGGTAGAAGAAAAGAGTAAAAATCACGCTTAAAATTTGGGCATTTATTACTCTGTTTGAAATGTCTTTATTACTGAAATATAATCCCTCGCGTCAGTCATTTTCAAACTCAGAAGATATTAGGCCCTTTTTTTAAGAGCCAAACATGTTTTGTGGCTGGAAATAGTTTGGCTCTTCATGATGTAAGAGCGGACTACCTTCTGGACTCGAAAGATGTGCGAGTATATAAAAAATTCCAAATCGAGGAACTCAATTTCGATAAAAAAAACCCCTAAATTTCCAAAGTCAATCATCGTGTGCAACCTATTCAATCACCACACTAATTCAATCAATAATCATTAGTAGGAGAATAGGAGAAAGAGCAGGAGGAGCAGGTAATGCATCTTCCCAGAGTCATGGTCTGTTTACTGAAGTCGGAGCTTCTGAGAAATAGTGTAACACCAAAGCAGAAATAGGTACGTCAATTTTCTTAGATTGAGAAAATATACAAATCCAAAGGTTGTACATAGTTTCAATATGTATTATTTGTCCATAGGGTATACACTACGTTATTTTAGAAATTAGGGAAAGGAGAAATTACTCACATGTGAGGAGACTGTACACACAGATGAATTAATGCAATTCTACGCCAAGTTAGGGAAAAACTTTGGAAATAAGGATATGGCAATAGTTATGGGAAGCAAGTAACTATCACCAAATATACTATAAAAGTTGTGTTAGGAAATGCATATACCTTGGCTGAGACTTTGAGATCGGATAATCGCGAGGGACCCCTAGAGATCTATCATCAACAACAATGGTTGGGCTTTAGTGAAGCCACCCTTCTTTGCCCCATAGAAATGGCTAGAAAGTATTTTTGTATGAGAGGGAGTTCGGCTGGACAAGCTGATTCATAGGATGTTAGGGTATTGAGTATTGAACAGAAACTCATTTATGAGTGGATCTGTATGAATGTTCTACCGTCTACTGGCCATGTCTGCCAGCCAACTATTGGAAATTTGATATTGATAGGGGGATACTAATTAACGCGATATATACTATTCTGAACTATATGTTGAAAATGGTTGGAACTAAGAAGAAGGAAATACCATATGGTGGGCTTATCAGTGCTTTGCTAAAGCAATTCAGTGTCCAACCAGTGGATAGACCTTTGAGATTGGAGTATTATAACATGAGTTGGTTTGCGCACAAGCAGTTGTATACAAACGAAGATGGGAAAGGCAACATAAGGAGATTCTGGGCGCCACCGCCAAAGCAGCTAAACGGACAAGGTATGCAGAGTTAGACATGGCCGAGTCATCTTCTACTCGTGAGTGCATGCGATATAATTTTCAAATATAACATGTTACACTAATTTTCTATAAAATAATCGGTTTGTACATGTTTACAAATTTTGTTAGGCGGCCAAGGTGGTTGGAAAAGTACATGATTAGGTACTTTCCCTTCATTTGAGGCGAAGTTAGTAAAGTTAACAAAGATTTAGCCAAATTTGAGGTCAGATAAGCGAAGCTCATCGAAGCCTCGGGCTTGCAGTTGGTGTTCAATGATGAGGAGTCAATGCTTGACTTTTCCCCACAGTTTTCCGAGAGTGAGCCCCAAAATAAAGAGAAAGAAAATCCGGTTGAGAATGCAGGAGGACATGTAGTTTAGAAAGAGGCCGCTGATACCCTGGAGGATGCAAATTCCACTGAAGATGCAAGTGCCAATGAAGCTGCCGCTAAGAAGGCTGCCCAGGAGGAGAACGACCCAATTTTTTTAGAAATATTTGGTGATTAATATACAATGAGTTTGATGTAGTTTTTGGTTTAGAACTAGACAATTTGTTAGTTTTAACTTTTAGTACTATTATGCAGTATTTATGTTTTTCTACTAAATAACAAATTACTTGTTGATGCGGTGATTTTCTCTATCATCTACGGGCGATTTCACGCTCACTGTGTGAAACTTTGATCGGATTCAATCTTTTCATTTCTCCAGTGTCACTTCCATGGGGAAATTAGGGGGAAAGAAACGCCAATCACAGAGAGTTGCTATGAAAGATAATAAGGGTAAGGAAAAGAAATTTGGGGTTAAAATTGATGTAAATCTTGAGCTAGGTTTGAAAGTAGCTGATGATGAGAAGATCGAAACTCAGAGGGTAGAGATAACTAGTGCACCAAGAGGATTGAGTGAAGATAAAAAGGGAAAAGCTAGATTGAACTCAGGAGGTGGAAAGCAATCCAGAAAAGAAGGAAGAGAGATCAGTAACTGTAGCTGATACAGAGAAGAAGGGTAGAATGGAAATGGAAGGAAAAGATAGTGCTTCCAGGAAATTGAGAATGGAAGATAGAGTAGAAGAAAAAACCAAACAGAATTGGGCTGAGCTATTTATGGATCACGCCAATGATGAGGTAAAATCCCCCTGTTGAATTCGAAGGTATTAAGATGAGTAAAATACCAACAGGGGAGGTGGAATAGAGTATTAAACAGTGGGAAACAACAATCATCTGCATGTTTTCGGGCAGTCCCCCCCTTAAGGTGGTAGAAGGATTCTTTTGTAGACTATGGAGAAATCAAATTTTGAGGGTTTGGAAGGTTAAAACGGTGTTTTCATGGATATATTTAAAATAAAAGAGCAAAGGGATGTAGCTATAGAGATTGGAACAATTTTATTTGATAATAGACCTGTAGTGATTACAGAATGGACTAAGAACAATAATGTGGCTAACCCTGAAACTATCCCAGTTTGGATTCAAATGCCAAACTTCCCTATGGTGTACTGGAAACCAGCTATATTAAGTAGAATTGTTAGTCTGGTGGGAAAACCCCTTAAACTAGATAGAGCCACAAAGGAGATGGATAATTTGAACAGTGCAAGGATGCAAATAGAAGTTAAGATCAGTGATAAAGTTCCTGAAAGTGTTTCCTACGTTGATGAAAATGAAACAGTTCAGCATAAAAAATTTCTTTGAATGGTTACCAGTCTATTGTGGAAAGTGCACTTTACTCGGTCACTTGACTGAACATTGCAGGAGGAAGGAAGAGAAGCCAGTCAGTACTAAACAAGTGATCAGAAAGGTTTATGTGCCAAAAATTAGGGAGAAAATTTAGGGATAAGAAGAACGGGAGCAAGGAAGGAAATATGCAATATAGAGAGGAGGATTGGGATGAACTGGGATGAACTGTTGAGAACTGCACAGTTGATGAGAAGTTGAGAGGAAAAGGGGAATGCAGTACCTCAAAGTACTATTTACTGGAAGAACTTCTCGATGATGAATGACAGTTTTCTGATATGGAACATAAGAGGTGTAAATAGCAGAGAAAAACAAAAAAAATGTAGCGATTTTGTGATTCAAAGTAGGGTTGGTTTGATAGCTTTGTTAGAAACAAAAGTTCAAAAAGAAAAAGAAGAGGAGGTCTAGAGGAATATAGGACTAAAATGGAGGCTGGAAACTAATGGAGAATAATCCAGAGGGGGGAGAATCTGGCTGGGTTGGATGGAAGACATTTTTCCGTAAACAGATATCAGAAAATTTGAACAACTAGTTGATGTAAATATTAAGCTGACAGGCCTAAAGCAGGAGTGCTTTTTAACAATAGTATATGGGTTAAATAGCATGGAAGGGAGGAAAATTCTATGGGAGCAATTGGAGGGAATAGGAGGAAGGAGAGACAAACCTTGGCTCATTGTTGGAGACTACAATTCCCCACTGGAATTGAAAGATAGAATAGGGGGTAACCCTGTAACAATATCATAAATTGAAAAAATTTCAGGAGCTAACATTGAAGATGGAGTTGGTGGAATTGAAACCATTTGGGCCGAGATATACTTAGGATAACAGAAGAAGATCTGCGGAAAAGGTGTTGAGCAAGATAGATAGAGCTATGGTTAATCTTCAATTGGTGGAGACTTTCAGGAACTCTGTGTGTAATGTAGTAGTCAATGGGGTATCTGATAAATTCCCATTGTTAATCAAGGTGAGATAGAATGGAGAAAAATTAGATAAACCATTCAAATTCTTTAATATGTGGACAAAGGCTGAACTGTTTAGCAGTATTGTGAAGGTTGTATGGCAGAGTAAAAAATGAGGAACTATGAAGGACTTGTAGTTGAACTTGAGAAGGCTTGTGAATCCCCCATCATAGTTAAAAAGGGAAAACTTTTCTGAAATATAGAAGAGAGCAATTGCAGCAAGGCAGGATTGACTCAAGGCTAGTGAAGAATTACATAAGAATCCAAGATGCATGGCTAAACAAGAGGTAGAACTGGAGAAAAGATTGCAGGTCAAACAAATGGAGGAAGTTGAATGCAAATTCCTAAATTAGCTATCAAAGCTACAATGGAAGAAAGAGGGGGACATACCAGCCAAATTCTTTCATGAAAAACTGAAGGAGAGAATGTATCAAAACCATATAGTCAGATTGAAACAAGGTGATGAAGAGTTATAGGGAAAGAAACTTGAAGATCGTCTATTATATTTCTTTAAGAAGCTGTTGGGAGAGTGCAGTTATGTAAAAGGGGTATTTCCTAAGGATGCAACTAAAGGAGGAGAAGTCAAATCCATAAAACACCAAATGATGTTGAATGAAAAAGTAACAGAGAAGGAAATTATTAAGGCTTTGAAGGGGATAAAGTCATGCAAAAGCCCGGGATTTGATGGCTATAGCATCAAGTTCTTTAAAGATATCTGGAATACTATTGGAATTGATTTTATTGATGTAATTTAAAGTTTTTTTGCAGGTGAAGATATGACAAAATAGTTCAGCAGAGCAGTTATTTCACTAATACCAAAGATTGCTCAACCTCAAAATGCAGGTGACTTAAGGCCAATCTCATGTTGCTCTGTGGTCTATAAGGTAGTCACTAAAGTTTTATGTGCAAGGGCTTTTGTGAAGGGTAGAAGTATTGCACACAATGTTTTTCTAGCCCAGGAAATCATTCACAAGTATAAGTTGAGAGTTATGAAATCTAGTTGTGTTATAAAGGTTGACATAAGGCTTTTGACACTATAAACTGGAGTTTCATTTTTGAATGGAAAAGGAAACTGAGATTTCCTTCTTTATTTAGCTCCCGGATACATAGATGTGTGGAATCTACAAATTTTTGTCTGTCTTTAAATGGAGTTTATACTGAAGGTTTTCAAGGGAGAACATGAGTGAAACAAGGAGACCCATTATCACCCCTTCTCTTTGTTATTGGAATGGAATTTCTTAGCAGATTACTAACCAGGAAGTTCCGGAAAGGTGAAATTGAATTTCATCAGAGAAGTAGAAGGGTAGGAATTCACATTATATTATTTGCAGATGATTTATTAATCTTTTGTAGAGCAAGTAAAAAAGTCAATGGAAGGGATGAAAGAGGCCTTGAAGGAATTTCAAGATGTCTCAGGTTTAGCTTTGAATGAGCATAAATCAGATGTGTACTTCTCAACAATAGAGGAAGAAGATATTGGAATTCTTACTGAAATTCTAGGTGTTAACAGGAGGGAATTCCCTAAGAAGTACCTAGGAATGCCACTATCAACTTTCAGATGGGACAGAAAATCATGTGAAACACTGATTGAGAGGATAAGTAGAAGACAGAGTTCATGGGATTCTAGAAACCTATCTTATGCTAGGAGAGCTCAGTTACTAAACATAGTTTTGCTGAATATAACAGGTTTCTGGGCAGGGGTTTTCAAACTACCTGAGAATGTACGTGAAGAGATAGTGAAAAGATGCAGAGCTTTCCTCTGGAACAAGAAATTGGAGGAAAGATTCTTCACACTTGCTTCTTGGGATGCTATGTGCTGGAACAAAAAATTGGGAGGAGTGGGATTCAGGGATCCTTCTTTGTGGAATCTGGAATCAATCTGCAAATATGTTTGCTGTATCCAAGAGAGAGAAAATACATGTTGTGGATAAGATGGATCCATGCATATATTACTTGAAGGGGAAGGATTTTGATTTATATCAAGCACAAGTGGAACAAAGTTGGATATGGAAGTGTATTAACAGGCTAAAAATGAGGATGAAAGGAAAGTTGAACAAGTGTCACTACAAAGTTAAAATTATGTACATCTGTTGCATATAACATATTGAAAGGAGGAGGCAGAACTGATCCAATGGAAAAACTTATTTGGAATTCGAAGTTTCTGCAAAAGCAATGTTTTTTATGTGGATGCTTCTGAAATGTAGATTGGCTACAACATATAGGCTAAGCAGTTTCAACATAATTGATGCTCATTGATTATGTGTTAAGTGTGAAGAATAGGAGGAAACGACTGTGCACTTGTTTACTCAGTGCAATTACACAAGGAGATTGGTTCAGGGGCTTAATCTGAATCAGGTTGCAGATTTGAGAGACTTGAAGAAGATGCTAATGTTGAATCTGGTAAGGGGGAAGAGAATGAAGATTAGAATGTATGTATCTGTGTTATATCATGTTTGGGAGGAAAGAAATTGTAGAATTTTTCAGGGGAAGATAATGACGGTGAATGAGTTAGGAAGGAGGATTGAGGAAGAAAATAGAATGGATTTTTGAGCAGGAAAAAACTCGGATTGGGCTTCGGATTTTGGGCTTATAAAACCTTATTATCAGTTACTTAGGGCTATGATTTTTTTAAAACAAAATTTTGGCCAAAAGATGGTATAAATATGATAATAAGGACAACCTAATTGAAAAGGCCTTAATCTAATGTTTTGTTTTCTACTAGTAGTCAAAATTGTGAAAATCCTAGAGTAGGGGATTAAAACTTGTTTTTGTTTTTTTATTGGTTGGAATAAAAATATTTTCAATAAAAAAACTAAGTACTTGTTGTTTAAAGATGTCGATCTAAGTATCTCATTCTTCTTTCCCACTTTTGTCGATCTAAGTATCTCATTTTCTTTCCCACTTTTGTCAATCTAAACCCTATATCCTTACAATATCGATCTAAGCATCTCATTCGATAACCATTTTTATCGAACTAAACCCTATATCCTTACAATGTCAATCTAAGTATCTCACTCGATAACCCAATTTTGTCCCATGGTACTAGCAAAGACATTTTTTCCTGAAACACTTCTGAGTCCAAAAACTCTTCAGCTCTTCGTTTGTGAATTCCATACAAAGTTCCGGACTCGTAAATAGATCATCCTCTTTGAACTTGAAGAGCATGATTTAGCTTTTGAGTTCTGCTCCTCTTTCTGTCCCTAAGCTGGTAAATATGAGCTCAATTAACCCAATTATTTTTTTAAGAGTATATTTCTGTTCCGGGTGGAGAAGTACCTTGGTTCTTTACAAATTTATAGCCGACATGGTTACGGACTCAAAAAGTAAATTTTCCCATTTACTTTGAAGAGAAGGATACATCTTCCGATCTACTCTCATTTTTGTCCCCATCCTGGTAAAGACGAGCACTAGCCTGCCAAAAAAATTTTAGGGACCTATTATTGTTCCAAGTTAGGAAGTAACTTGGTGCTAAAGAATTTAGAACGAAAACTTTTCTGGACTCGGAAATTGAATATTCTCATTGAAGTCAATTAGCTTCCGATCTCTGCTTCAAATTCGGTCCATCATTTCTGAAATTAACCCCAATATCCAGACCCAACTTGACTGTTGGATCCAATTATGTTTTATTACGATTTATACATTTGATTTTGGGAAGCTAAATTTGGCCCTTTCATAAATATAGAACCGATTTTATTCCAAACTCGGAACTTTAAGATTGGCTCTTTTTATAATAGAGTCAGGCTACTTCCGGATTTGGAAGGAATTCGCCTATAAATAAATTTCAAATAGGGAACATAAAAATCCCCAATCAAAAACCCTAACACCTTCAACATTCACTTCCGGCACCAAAACACTAAGCACATACCAATTTAAATTGTTTTTCCCACAGAAAACATATTTAAAATTTTGCCATCAAATCAAGGAGGTGGGGGAGGCAAATGGAAGTCAAAGGCATGTAGTTTGAGGTGCTCTAACAATAACAAAGTGCAAAGGGCTAGGTTTGTTTCCGCTCAAGCCCAAACAAGGAACGATGCTTTAGGCAAAAGTGGAAAATTTCTAGATCACTACATTATAGATTTAAATGTCCATCATAGCATAGGTCTATTGGATCTGGTCCTTGAGTTTGATGGCCAACATATGCTGAAGTTGTTGACTTTAAACAAACCATCCAACTTCGACGAACTTAGTCAGCTTTATGGAAATTTACGCAAAGTAGAGGGGGTGGTTACCAGACGAGGTAAATGGATTCATCATTGACATTAGTCCATGGTTTATTAACCAACTGTTGGAGTGTCTGCACAAGGGTCCCCAGGATATGTTTCCCCAAAATATTGAAGGTATGTTGGGTGAGATATACCATAGAAAGGATTTTCCACTTCAGTCTAAATACCCATATGTTGACCCAATAGCTTGTAGTCATAGATACTTCCAACAGGACCCAACCAATTTAGAGAATCCATAGAGTTTCTGTCAGACGCACATGACTATGGACCAGCCATTGTGTATGAAATGATAGCTAGGAGTATCGTACCCATAGTAGGCCACATAAATGAACCAACATGTAAGACATTGATGATGTTTTATTACATTATTGAGGGAAGGAAGATAAATCCTGGGGATGCAATTTTCAAACACATGTTTTGGGTTGCATCATCAAAAAAGTTGATCAAGAGTCTCTCATATGGAAACTTGATCATATTGATTATGAAGGTAGTTCTGGGTTGGCTTTGCACTGGGAGAAAAGACCATGCAAGTGGTTCGACAAACAATACTTTGCAAAAAAAAAGTGGCTATTGTTTGAACGCAAATGGGGTCACATGCCTTAGGATGTGGTCGAGCACAACAAGAGGCCAAGAGTTGAACCCGGTATGTTAGAAGTTTTTTTGTTATTTTTTCATATTCTTTTGAAGTGTAAATTCTACATATGTTTTTTTATTAAACAATTTTAGAGGAACGAGAATTTATCTTCTTGAATGGGTTTAAAGCATTCTACATATGGGTTCGAGGGGAGCATCAATAAATGAGAGAAAATATGTGGAAGATTGAGCGGAACATGTGTGCTTTACAAAGCCATTTGGAATCGACTTCGGGATCCCGTCGTAATAATGCCTCTTAAGTGTGTTTTTATTGTCATTCGCAGGATTTCAGTTTATTTTTCCTTTAAAAAATTTTGTTATGACTTTATTTTTATCTAAATTCTTGTATTCTAGGATAACATTTACATTCTTAATTGGACTTTGACATGATGCAATGTGACTTCTACTTTCGATGTTTCCCATCGTAATAGTAGTTTTTATCATGCATGTTGTTGAATAGGATGCTAGCTTATTGTCGAATATTTTCCACTTAGAAACAATGGGTAAATGACCTGGAAATGTTGTTTAACCATTGCTCTTGAGGAGCTTCCAGAACCAGAAGCTTGTCCGTCCTTCATGTCTTAAAACACACAAGAACAAAATGACTGGAAAAAAACATATTCTACTTTTGTTTCTTCCGCTTCACTATCTTTTTCAACTTCCATCTCCTCTTCTTCATCTTCCCTCGACCGTCAACCCAAACTCTTTAATCATGAGCAGTGCGCCATAAATGACCACGTAAACTCACATCATCCTTCTCAAGCGTAACGTCTTCCCCGTGATATCCAATTTTTGCCAGCCGACCAAAGCCAATGATATCATCGATTTCATAATCGTCAATAAAATCCCCTTTGTCCTCAACAACTATCTCCCAACGAGGGTTAACCGGGCCTTTCACATAGAATACTTGGTGAGCTTGTGATGCCAAGCTGAACGAATCTTCTTTCCAAGCGACTCGACTACGATCCACGAGGGTGAATCCCAAATCCCCAGTCTCTTGTCCACTATTAACATCAACACATTGGCATTTAAACAAATGATCTTTTATTTCCATATAATCAATCTCTCAAATCTCAATTACGTTACCAAAGTAACACGTTTGTGCATACATGGGATTGTCATCACTTGCACTCGCAACATGAAGGGCCTCAGATACAAGAGTCACCCGGCTATTCTGGGATACACTGTTATCTTCCACATATTTTATACCAAACGTAAACCCATTAATTCCGTAACATCTATATGACATGACTTTTCACAAGGGTCGACGAGCCAACAATTTCACTATACGCAGATGATCAATAGCTGATACATAAGCTCGTAGCCATGAGGCGAAGGTGTTTGTGTGTTGTTGCAAAACATGTGTTTGATTGAACTTAGGATGTGTAACTTTTATTTCCTCCATGTGGATCTCGATATACGGAACAATTTCCGCATGATTCCAAAGTACATAAATGTGCACCGCACACAAATCTTCCGCACCAGGGTTATTTAGTTTTCCCTGCATTAAACCTTTGCTAAGTACATGGCCTTTGTGTCGAGAATTTGGAACACCATTAGAATCAACTTCCTTTAAAAAATTAGTATATATCTCTATCACCTCTTCTGCCACATAACGTTGCACAATACTTGCATCAGGTCTGTACGGATTCTTTACAAAATGTTTAAAGATCTTCATATACCTCTCAAAAGGGTACATCCACCTCAAAAATACCGGGCCACACAACTTGATATCATGGACCAAATGAACTATCAAGTGGACCATTATGTCAAATAATGAGGGGGGGAGTACATCTCCATCCGACACAGAACATCGACTATCATCTTTTTCAACCTGTCGAGTTTTGCCATACTAAAGCTTTTAGAAAAAATCTACTTGAAAAATAAACACAGTTTCATAATACATAGTCTTACGTGAGAATGAAATGATGACCTAATGGCAATGCCATTCAATTCTTGCATCAAGTTGTGGCAATCACGTGATTTCAAGTCAACCAATTTCAACTCTATGATCGATACGCATGAACTTATGTTAGATGAATAAGCCCCTAGAACTTTCACACTACTTAGGGTATCACAATAAGATTTCTTCTCCAATTGATGCATGGAATAGAAAACATGTGGAAGGTATCAATCATCGTCAATCGTTACCGTTCCCAGATTTCTCTTAAATCATATTTCAACCAAGTCAAGCTGAGCATTCAACCCATCCTTATTTTACCCAGGGTATTCAAAAAAGTCAAACTAAATAGTCACACACATTCTTCTCAATGTGCATTACATCAAGACAATGTCTCGTGTCCAAGTGCTTCCAATAAAGAAGATTGAAAAAATGGAACATTTCTTCCAACTTCCTTCATTCGCAACTTTACGCTTCGTCTTCCCAAAATCATTATTAATTTCCCTTAGTCTTTCATAAACCTTAACCCATGTTATTGGCAATAGTTTCCCTCTGTTCTAAACCTTTGCATCGAACCATTGTTTTGCCAATCACCATGAACCATTTACTCGTGCCCCTGGTAAATGGTTTTACAACCGTGTTTCAATTGACAAAAAGAAGTATTCTTTTCATAAACAGGACACGTGTAATGTCCTTTCACTGAATACCCAGATAAATTTCCATATGCTGAAAAATCATTAATGGTACAAAACAACAAAGCCTTCAATATGAAATAATCTTCGGTGCTACCATCATATGTTCTAAAACCTTTGTTGAACAACGTCATCAAATCCTCAACCAAAGGTAAAGGTACACATCTACATTGTTACCGGGTTGCTTAGGTCTCGAAATTATCAATGACAATAACAGGTACTTTCGCTTCATTGCCAACCACGAGGGGAGGTTATAAATGACCACCATGAAAGGCCATGAGTTGTGTGTCCTACTCATATTACCAAATGGATTCATTCCATTGGTAGAAAGGCTAAGGCTCATATGTGGGAGCTCTGCACCAATAATTAGGCTACATAGTGTCAAGCTTCTTCCTATGGTCATCTTCTGACGTATGTCGAATCACGTAATCCTTCGGATTATCTCTTTCCACGTGTAACTGCAACAACTTTGCATCTTCTTTCGAAGCAAATAATTTATTCAACCGTGGAATGATGGAGAGATACCATAACACTTTTGTCGGGGTCCTTTTTGAATTTGAATAAACTTTTGCACCAACCCCAATTCCACCCCACTTTAACTTATACCAAGACTCACTACCTACATCGGTCTCGGTCCTCATTCTTCGGGCCTCTATATAGAATGAAATTATTGGGACATGCATGTTGATGTGCACCATTATGTATGTGTTAGCCTATGCATTTAACACATATTTTATCATTTTTTGGTTTTATTGATTGCTATTTTAAGTTAGGTTTGCACAACAAAGGGTTCAGACAGTCATTATTGGTTTTCTCATCAAAATCCCAAGTTTTAAAGATTTAATTGAAGCTAATGGACACTTTTTATTCACGGGCACCTAGATCTTATTTTTTGATCTCATTTGTAGGTTGATCGTGAGTGCTTTTTTATCATCTTTTTGTAGAAGGTCATCCGCGAGGGTGGTAGTAAATATTTGAAGGTCATTCGCAAGGATGGTAGAAGATAACGAACATCATTCATTAGGATAGTAGTATATTTAAGGCCATGAATCCAAAGCGTGGTAGTATATAGAATTGGGACCAAGAAAGACGAATTCAAAGCTCACGAAGGCTAAGTCTGAAATGGAAGAATTGTTGTCCAGGATTTACACGGAGTTCTAAGAAAATTCTGAGAATAATCCTCCCTTTAAAATGGCACCATTGGATTCTTCTTGAGATCTATAAAATTTACTACAAGAGCCCCCAAATCGGATCAACGATTCACCCGTAGCGGAGCAAATAAGTCAGCCGACCGAACCGATCACGGTTGGCACTGACCGCGCAAGGGCAGCACGAGGGCTAGCATCGCCCATTCCAAACGACACGACCCGTGACAGGAACCCTTGTCATGGCTCGTTCCACCTGACATGAGTTGTG
>JAULKK010277739.1:0-14721 GCA_032355705.1 Rubia peregrina
CAATTCATGCCGGTGCTAGATACTTAGAAAAAATCTTGTGGGTTTACTCTCGGTTTCCAAAAAGAAAAGAAAAAAGATATTTAAAGCAGCCATAAACAGCTTCTTTTTATATACATATGCTCCGTTGCTAGGTACGTAGTAAAAATCTCGCAGGTTTGCTGTCAGGTCCAAAAAGGGGGGGAAAGTCATTTAAAGTACTCCTAAGCAGCTATTTTTATATACATATGCACGAGGGTTGATTTCATTTCAACCATTAAAACTTATTGCTATATATATAATTTGAAACCCTAATTCTATTCCTACCTCATCATACCTCCTACCTTTCACAACCGCACCCTTTTTGCCTCCACCACCATGCCCCGCGACCTCCATCCCCGGCGACCTCCACCATCTTCATCCCTACCGTCCATAATGATAGTTGACGATCCCTCATCACCATTGGAACCGAACCCTCCTCTGTGGCACATAATTTTGCAAAGATATTTAAAACCCTTGAATTGAATATTCCCTCCTCGCGTAGATTGATTACACTGTGCACTCGGTTTTTCTCGCTCAGAGTACAATTGAGGGCACCGTATATGAAGATATCAACATCATCAAAGCCCGGGTGGACCACATTCTCACCACTTCCTCTGCTTATTTCAATCAAACTTCGGTGAGCTCTGTTTTTTTCATTTTAATCTAATGATTTTTTTATTACTGGTTTTGAGGTTTGTTAAGATTAAGTTAGAAATTGTTTCATTTCAATGTAGTTATAAAATGTGAAGTACGAGTTTCATAAGGGGGTAGTTTAAAAGGATGGAACTACTTATTACAAGGTACTTAGATTCATATTATGTTCTCAGAGATATGATTAGGATAATTTAAGCTTTACATTTTCCTACTTGGTTAATTGATTTGTTTAGGGTTTATGTTTGGAACATTTGATCTACTCTATGCTCTTATTGATTGGTTGTTATTTTCCATTTTCTTCATTCACACACTTGGATTTAATCCAAAAATTCATACAGTCGGATTAAAGTGTGGTGGAGGGCCAAGTGATACTGAAAAAGGAGTTGCGTCATCCATTACCATAATTCTCCTCTTCGACAAGAGAAAAACTTCCGCAAGTTTATATTTTTATTAGTGTGATACCCTCGTGTATGATCCCTTTGAAAATTGGTTTACTTAGGTGTTGAGAAATTTGAAAGGCTTGATTAAAATTTGGGATTATTGGTTGGTAAATGGAAGTTATGTGTAAATAAAGTATTTTTTTGTTGTAATTTTCTAAGATGTTGAGGGAGAATAAGCACATGATGGATCGATTAATTCGAGATATAGAGAGGGATAGTTAAGGTCTACAAACAAAGGAGAAGAAACTCATTGTCGAGATTAAGAAGAGTGCTCAATAAGGCCAAATGGTTTGTTCACTTTTGTTCTTTAGTTTTGCAATCATCTGCTTGTGTAGTCTTCATCCAGGGTGGATATGGAGATAAAGACAGAATCAAGTTTGCGACTTTCTCGAACACTGCTGGCTACAAAAGCAATTTACTTTTTGTAACCAATGTAGCTACCTTGGTCATAAGAACTTTTTTTTATATTAGTGTGATTAATACGAGTTAGTTTTAGCTGCCTTAGTTGATTAGTAGTGTTGAGTATTCATTGAATTCAATTCATAGGAAATTATAGGCACCGGTAAAACTGGTACTCATCTTTTAATTGATCACTAGAGGTAACAACACCGATAAAACACACCATTCAGATTCGTATTTTGGCCCCATGAAATACTGGTGGGTAAGTATAATGGTGTACCATGGAATGTTATAATCACCAGTATACTATACCGGTGCTAAAATATCCCATTACTACCTGTACAGAATACCGGTGCCTATAATTTCCTATGGTACATCGCTATACTTATGCATTGGTATTTCAGAGGGCTAAAATTTGGTGCGAATGGGGTGTTTTATCGGTGCTATTGCCCCTATCATGTAGTAGTGCTCGGGAATCACCGCAAGTGTGTGTTAGGAAAAACATAATAAAGAAGGGGTTTGTGTTGAGATTAACTACAACTACAAGCATAAAACTACAACAAAACTAAGATAATTATAACTAGGTTTAGAAGTATTTTCATCACATGATTGACAAATGACGTGATCTTAGACTTCTATTCACATTAAAGATCTATAATTCTATTTAGTTCTATATAACATGATGTGGAGATTTTAATTCCCGGGAACTCCATTGGTCTTTCTTATGTTGGTTCGGCCCCCTCCTTAACACCTCACCTTCTCCACATATAGTTGGAGGTACATTGTACACTGACGACCTCTGATCTTCATTTTGTGGCTAACAGGCCCCCGCTTAAAGGAACAATGATTTGTGTAGGTTGCAACTGTTAGACGTGGTAGTAGCATGGATTATAATGGACCTCCACCATGAATACCCATCCAATCCCTTAATGGGGAAAACAGTAGTACCTGCTGATACCTCGAAGGTCAATAGCTACCACGGCCTAATGCTTAGATGCTACAAACTAGGAATTATCTCTCAGTTATTAATCGTGATGCCCCTACTTAGGACATTTAACAACACCTAACCTATCTCGGTCATCCTGGCCTATTTTAGGAATTTAATCGAATGCTCCTAAACACCGGGTATGACTAATCCAATCACTATTATCACCTTATTGCCACACCGGCATCTTACAATGTTTGTGTTACCCCTTGGTTCTGACGAGGCTACTAGCTAGTTTGATAACATACACTCTCAAGCTAAATTGAAAGCATATCATTAAATCATGCATGAATTAAACTAGGTGTACATCCTAATCGCATTCAAGGTATATATTATAACAAGATATGAAAGTATAAATTAAGCACAATATTTATAGCAACAAAAATTGAAATGAATATAAAATTCTCACAAATATAAAGTGAATGCATGCTTACAAATATATCTAAGTCATAAATTTAGGGTACTACAATCAAACTTATGACATTCAGTGGATTAAATGTCATGCGTGATCTGGCTCTAGAATTATGTGTTGCCTAATTCATTTAGCACATTTGTTAAGGGCTTTTGTATGGTTGATTTATAGGTTTAGTTGTGTTTACATCATAAGGATTTAGATAACCTTTGTTGATTTTCTTTTCTAAATCCTTTATTTTGTAGATTGTTTTAAACCTAATGGATGTTATGTCCTTACGAGCATCCAGATCCTAATTTGTGTGCTTCATTGTAGATAGCTCGTAAGCACTTTGGAGTAGACTTAGTGAAGGCCATTGGCAAGAATGGTAAAAGATATTGAGTGTAATTCATAATATTGGTTGTAGACCAAAGGCCATGCGCTTAATCTCTGGTAGTAGATGGAATGCGCCGAAGAGAAGGAGTGTCTGGAAGACTTAGAAGACGGGCATGGCCCATTCTCTATTTCATAACCCTTACCAACCAAGCTGGCCTTGGAGGTAGTATTGGCGCGATGGCCCGTGCACTATTGCACGGGTCATGTGGTGCATGCTGCAACTATTGCACGACCCATGTCGACGTGGCTGCTAGGGTTTCCCCTTATTTTGGGCCTCTCTAAGTCCCATTTCCCATCTACTATATAAGGAGCACTAATATACTAGGGTTTACGAAGTTGGAGAGAGAGCCTTCATTATTGTAATTTTATTCTCCTAGTTTCTAGCACTAGGTAAATTTTATTCTCCTAGTCTCCTAGGCGTCACTCCTAGGGTTTACTAGTGTACTAGGGTTTACTAAAACTTACAATAATGAAGGATAAATTAATGTATTTTCCAAGGCTTAGAGTAATATAGTTTGTTCTCTTGTTGCATAATTACTAGTTTGTTCAATAAACTCCCCCCCCCCCAAATATTTTGTGACACTAGCTATTACAGACACACAATCGAAGTGATGCCCGATTTTGAGTCATGTATAGTTAACCATTGAATTTTAGCATCTCTATGGACGACCCCTGACTTTCCACTAACAGCTCATAGTAGTTGGTAGTCAGTATGGGAGAAAAATATAAATATCTATCTTTGATCTCCCATCGTTCCATGAGTTAATGCTCCTAAAAGTACAACCTCGCGGAGTGTGGATCAATGGGTAAGTGATATGAATGAAGAGAGAGAGGGGGATAGAGAGAGAAACCTAGATTTATTCCAACCTTAGCTTCCCTCTCTACTTAGGTTTAAAAATAATTAGGCCTTTTACAGTGAACAGGGGAAAAGCCCCAAAAGGCTAAACTCAAAACCCTAGCAGCTAGTTGAGCACAGTGTTTGCAGCATGGTCTATGAGCATCTAAACTAACCATGTTCTGGAAGCATGTCTCGGTACCTCTGGTTGCACGATTCATGTTAATCTGCACGACCCATGTCGTGGAGCTTGCATATGTACCTCTCTAATCGCATGGATCGTGCCATTCTGCACGACTTGTGTCTTGGAACGATTCTTGCCTTCTTTCTAATTTCATATATTATGCCATTGTGCGCGGCATGTGCTCTGGTCATTTCTTCGGGAATGAACTAATTACAGAGATTGTGCTGTTCTGCATAGTCCGTATCTTCCTATTTGGCTCAGTACTTTTAGCTTTCTTTTTCCACGATCCTTCATCTTCTACAAATTTTATACTAATGGCTTTCATTCTTCTACCAACCTTGAGATTGACCTTCTATATAATACCACTCTTGTAGATGTCCTTCACTCATTAGTGATCTACACTTTAAGCACTCAAAAATTGATCTCGACACTCACATGGGAAAAATCCAGTTAGTTTCACAACTGGCTCATAAAATATAAAAGTTACAAAGAAAAACCAAACATAATGGTTCTAACTTTCTATTATGAAAAACCTATCTAATCCTAACTATCCATCAACAAAGGTATTAAAAAATGTTAAATGCTCTAAAAACATGCATTTGACTTCTCATCAGGAAGCAGTAAGCTCATCTCAATTTTGAACCACAGAGTTTTGAGCAAAACAAAAAGGTATTGAACCAAAAAGTTTTGAATTGTGGCCTTGACATATTGGATGACCCACTGAAAGAAATCCTTGAAAGCTAAGGACTTCACAACTTTATTGAATAAGGCCCAGTAGAGATTCATCTTAGCCCCAATATCAGAAAAAGGCTGAAACCTCCTATTGGAACCCTCTTGAGTGGTCACGATGGATTAAAAATTAGTCAGACCTACCCTCAAAGTGTAGGCGATGGTCTTTTCCATAGTAGAGTCTTGTTTGGGATACAACCTATCGGTAAAGGAGGTGCAGTGGGAAATTCCAATGGTGTGGGAACCCGAGTATCACCAACAATTCACACACAAAACCAGAAAAGTCACTACGGCTTTGCATATGTCTTTCCATACACCAGCCACGTGATACAAGAAGATACTCACCCCTTCCCCCGTGTATCACCAACAATTCACACACAAAACTTGCAAAGTCACTACAGCTTCATATAGGCCTAGTCGTACACAAGTCACACAATACAAGCAAATAACTACACCATTCACCACCCTACAACCTTGTAAACCATACCCTTTTTAAAAGAATAAAAAAACCTTACCCAGTAAACCCCCTAACCTTTTAATTTAAACTAATAACATTTCAAACACAGTCCATGTATAAACACCCTTATTATAGTTTGACCGCCACAATAGCCAAACCCTATGGAATGACATATATAGCGTTCAAGATAAACTAGGAAATACATACGCACCATTATGTAACATTTACCCATTGAGGATTAATTGTTGAAACCTTAGCTAAAAATGACTCAAAACTCAATAGAACATCCTTAAGCACTGTAACATATGCATATACACCTCATATAATGTTACACCGGACGATCACTACACAATGTAAACATCCCACATAGCAGGTCTGGCAACAAATAATAAGCCCTTAATCTGATCGGCCTAACCGCATATAAATAAAAAAGACGGAGTATGCATAAAACTCATAACCTCATTTTTTTTCCACAACCTTAGGCCTTATACATGATCCCCTAAAGCTCACTCAGTAGCACTAACATTAATACATAATGCATTAGTTGACGAGCCCTTATAGTCATTGTTAAAATGCCAGCATGTACATCGTTGGAACATTTACAACCTGGACAACCATAACTACTTCAAACTACCTTTTAAGGAAACCCATATACCAATGACACACCACAAAAAGCATGAAATACAAATAACAGTCTTGCAAATCCATGTTGTAGTCTCCTCTACCCATAAACACACAAAAATAAATTATTAGCGACAAATCTAGCTTGTAAGAAATAAACAGAAAGAATTATGATTGAGGAATCGTCTTTTAATAAGATACCTTTAACATAGGATACACAAGTTTATCCATCCTACATAGGGACAAGTCACCCTCCCCTGCCACTATAACAACTAGGGAGGTCATCATCATCCTCCACTACGATCACACTAACCCCTTTCCCCGGGACAAGCCATTGTAACCTGGATAAATAGAACCAACATATTTTAAGGCTCTAAGCTCAGCACTCGGGGTGGAGTTGGAAGCATCCTACTCCTCAAAGAAGGAGCGCACCTTGGCCCGCTCCATTTCTAAATAACCGGCATGGTGAGCGGAACTCATCGCGATATCACCGTCCTATTCGATCATAATCTTATTAGATTAATAAGTAATTAAAACACACAATAAATAGTTAGGAAAATGACTCCTCCTCGGCTAAATTGATAACACTAGTGGACTTAAAAATTCCCCTTGTATTCACCATCCCAACAGCATTCTCTAGCCTTATCACCGTGAAGGACCATCCCCATGTCTTTCGTCTTCACTAGGATTATGCTTAACAAGGATAGCCTCATGGTATGGCTTATACTATTTCATGCAATAAAAGAATGAGAAGATCCAAGATTAGATTTATAAATATAAAATCTGGCCTAATCTTTGTCATCCTCCATGGTAAAAGTTCCAAGGTGGACATCTATTTTAGTTCTCGTTCTTTTCAAGAAGGGTATCCCTAATAAAATTGTTGGTGCACCTCCATCGTGCAACATATGGAGAACATACAGGTTCTCCGGAAAAACAAGATTTCCAACCTAACAATCACATCCCAAACTACCCCCCTGTGACTTGCTTGAGATTGATCGACCAATTGGACTACCACCCTAGTCTCCCTAAGCTCTCCAAAATCAAGAGTCTCGTACAAGCTATATGGGATAACATTAATAGAGGCTCCAAGATCAATCACAACATCCTTAATTAGTTTACAACATATATAGATAGGAATTAAAACATGATGAGATTATCACATTTCTTAGGAATATTTCTATAAGCTAATGTGCCTACAATGTACTTAAGCCTCCTCCCAGTACATGAATTCTTTAAAAAAAATTGCATATGATAAAATATTCTCAATTACATATGAAAGTGGGATACTAACCTTGCACCTTTTGAAGATTTGACGAATTTGTTCCATGTTGGATGCCATATTTGTTTTCCCCTCAAAGCACTCAGGAATGGTGGCAGAGGGTTGACTTCCTTTGCTTGGTGGTAGAGAGCTCTTGTTGGGGCTCCTCTTCAACAATTTTCTCTTCCTCTTCAAATGCGAATTTTCTCTCTCTCCACTATCTTTTCATCTTCTTGAAAATTTTCCTTCTCGCCATCTCTTACTTCCTTCCAACTCCTCAACTTTAGAGTGCTCACATTTCATGGATTGACTTTGGATTGGGAATGTATCTTATCGGAATCCCTTTCTCTGAGTCAGCAAATCGAGGTGGCCAACTGTCCCACTTGTACCTAAAGATTCTTAATGCTCTAGAATGCACTCGTGCCCAACTCTTCGAGGTCTCACTTTGTGAGTTCCACAAACATTTCATTTTTCTTGGTCATTTAGGCGATTGCCTCGAAAATCTCATCTTAATATGATTTTTTGAGTGGGCCATTATTGTTGGAAACTCTTCACCCCTTGGGTAACGTTAAGGTAGAACTCACTCTTGATTGTACTCTTGGTTCTCATTGCGCTAACAAAAATTTGGGTGGTTTTGATGCCGGGGATTAAAAGTGTTGGCATACGGATCTTGGAAATTGTCCCCTTGGTTCCCACAGAAACATTGCTTCTTAACCCTACCAAATATTTTATTCCCTCCATTGTATTCTAAGTCTTGCACTTCCTCAAATTCATAAACTACTTGTTAGCACATGTATGTCGGATGATCCAAACTACAAATCTCGCAAACCTTCACTTAGTGAGTCCTCCACTGAATGAAATCCTTCATCATTGACACAAGGGCTTGGACTTGCACTTTTAGCTCAGGGGAGTGAGTGGGTTCTTTCAATGTCTTCACTCTTGACCAGGTCCCAAATTGGCGAGTATCATTCTCTATCTCCTGAAAAAGTACATTCCATCCTTAGGGCTCTTGTTCGCTATCAATCCATTGCACGCAGCATTCACCATCACATTTCCTCATGACATAATCCCTTAAAGAAATAGTACACGAGATGTCCCTCCTTGAAACGAAGATACGAGTATCTTGCCAACAACCGCTTGAGGCATTCAAAGTACTCATAAAGGGACTCATTTGGGAGCTATGAGATGTTTGACCATGGTTTTTCAACCTGTGGAATTTTAAGTGGGAAAATATTTATCTAAGAACTGACACTTTATAAAAATCCATGAAGTGATACACCCCGGAAAGGGGTAGTACAAGAAATCATTTGCCATGTCTCGAAGTGAGAATGAAAAGGAATGTAAGTTGTAGTCTTCCTCTGAGACTCCTGGAGGTTTCATATTTGTACAAACCAAATGAAACTCCGATAAGTGATGGTTTAGGTCCTCGTCAGCCATCTCATGGAATGTAGAGGGACATTGAATCATCCCACTCTTCATCTCACATGTAACATTATGTGAAAGAGGCCAGAAGACAATGTAGAGGGTGGTTCTTAAAGTGAGGAACCATCAACTCCCTCAGTGTTCCGTTATCTTCCACCATAGTCTGTCTATCTACCTCTAAATCAAATGTTGATCCCTACAGAACTTCTTCTTTAATTGTCCTTCTCTTCCTTCTTCGACCACCTGCATCTTCTGGTAGGTAGTGTAGAGTTCCTTGGTTCGTAGTACTGGTGTGTAATAGAAACAAGAAGAAAAATATTACGAGCCCAAAACAAATCACTAGCAAAGCAAATTAGGAGTAATAAGAAAAACAATTGAAAAGCTCTATACAATAACCAACTAAAACTTTTTTTATAAATAAAGCTACTACTACCTACTAGTTATGCAAGCTTACAATCAAATAAAAACTAGTATCTTTGGAAACAACACCAAAATTTGATAGGTACTCCGCGGGTTAATTCTCTTTAACAAATCACCCACGAAGCACTTGGATCAAAGATAGATATTTATAAAGTTATTCCAATGCTTACTACTAACCACTATAGAGTAGCTAATGATATGTCTGAGATCATCCACAAATATACTAAAATTTGAAACTTAACTATTCACAACCCACAATTGGACTCACACTGATTGTGTGTCAGAAATAGCTAGTGCAGTATACATATGATTGGGGATTTTTTCTAACAAAAACTGATCAGGAAAATAAGAGAGATTAAACTATACCAAATTAGCCTTGCGGAAATTTGCATAACATAACTGATACATGACTTTGATCCTAGATTCTATCAAATGTAAGACATATAAACCTATCTCATGGTTATATCACATAGTGTTGAGATAGCTGGGAATTCCCAATGTCTGTCATACAAAGGTTTGTCTCCACTTTTAGACGCTACCACACCACTATTGTAATTAGGCAAAGCACTTCCATCATTTTTTTAATCATGATTCTTTCCACATCTCTCTCACCCTCAATGTACAAACCTTTGCGTAGGCCGTAACCGTTAGATATGAGAGTGAGGATAATACGTCCAATGCACTCCACTATGGACACTAATCCCTAGGCCCAGAGAGGAAAATGAGTTGGCATGTTATGATTAATCTAGGGTTAACACGACCCTAGTCGCTACACAAAAATTGTAGTTGCTACAAACTATCATGCTAATATTATCGCAATAAGCCGAGGGTTCCCTCTCGTTAGGTTATTTATCTTCTGTAACATGAATTATTATTGCACGAATAGCCAACTAAGTTAGAGTGTGACGATCGAGATGGTACTCTCGGGGTAGCTTGCATGCACTCACCTCCCCAATACTCTCGAACCTAAAATTGCTCCAATCCAAAACTTCTAAGATAGCAATTGAAGTCTAGCACGATGTTATACTACACATAAATCTATGGGTGCATCATATAATAGACATGGCATACATCTTACAAGAATATACAGAAAAAATCAACCACAATTTATCATTGAACATAAAGATAAGGAAATCTAAGAATCTCACAGAGTCAACATCGAGTCATGAGTTCAAATTATTCCCCAAGTAATAAACTAATAGAGATACCTTGAATCAAAAGCGATGATTGGATTCAATTCCATAAGCAAAAACTAGGAAAAAATAAATAAAGAGAGGAGATAGCCTCCTTCTCTTTCTACCTACTCTTAGATCTAGAATTATGACTTTTAAACCCTAGTAGATGAGTGGCTTCTTATATAGTAGGCGGAAATGGGTCTTACAAAAGCCCAAGAAGAGGATAAACTCTAGCAGCCACGTCGGCATGAGCCGTGCAAAATTTCACAGCCTGTGCAAAAGTACGCAGGCCGCGGACTAGAGATCATTCTCGCGAAAAACTGAGCACGCGGAGGGCCTTCTTGCGTCTTATGTTTTTCTTTACAATAATTTCTCCTAAGCCAACAATCTTACTAATGACTTGATTTCCCATCTTCACAACATTGAAATATGATCAAATATTCGTTGCATCTGGCCGCTTGCTAGTTTGTGTGTTTGAATTGTTTTTCCTAGAAATATATTTAATGATGGTGTTGTTGTCGATGATCGAAAGGTTTTGGTGCTAGTGGTGGTGATCGAAGGTTATGGTTGTTGATGGTTGTGCCGCTACGGTGGTGAGCATAGGTTGTGGGGTTGTCTAAAGGGGAAAGGAACATTCGGTGAATGAATGCATAAGGGACCTTATCCTTGCCTTGCCTCTTGATCAAGTGAAACATTGGTGCTGCAACTTGGCTTCGTCATTGTTGTTTAATTATGTTTTGTCGGTTATACAAACAGAAGAAAACCTCCATTGATAAAGGGATTTGAAGAGTTGTAGAAGTCAAGTCATCCAATTTAATTATAATCCCTCATCTTTTTTTCAATAATTCTCTCCCACCTAACTCTCATCCTCTAATTTTCCACCTTAAAATTTCAGTTGAACATGTGGTTCATTACACTTTTATAGTAATAAATCACAATGATATATACTGACATTATTAGAGATTGTTCAAAATTAAAATTTTATATATTGAGAATTTTTATTTTTAACATTAGAATTTTTAGGGACACGCCATGTGGTGTTCCGGGGTTCTGGGACAGGCCGCATTGACAACGTCATGCTCAGGATCATCGTCGGTGGAGGACCTCCGTTAGGCAGCTACGCATGGCAAAATCGACCTCGTTATTGGATAAGCCTTCCGGTAACTCCGTTTCAGAGACAAAAGTGTCATCACAACAACTATTAATGGGGTATGGGAAATATAAAAATAAAAGCCTATATAATTGAAAAAGTGGAGATATAATTTTTGGTGCAAATATAACCTATCTATTTTACAAGTGCAAATATAACCCTATATAATTCTGAGATAATTTTAAGTACAAATATAACCCTATTAATTTTACATAAGTGCAAATATAACCCTAAAGACTATATTCTGGCATTGACTGGCCATTGACCGATAAGAAATGACCAAAATACCCTTTCAGCCAAATACTAAAATTTAAAAGACAAAAATGCCCCTTAACCCACCACGATACTACCACCACCACCACCACTACTCTGGTTCCACCTTCACCGCCCCACCGCCGCCACTCCACCTCTGCCACTTCACCGCACCGCTGCCGCCAATTTGCCTCCCTCTACCCTAGCCTTCTCATCTGCCCTAACCTCGCCTCCACCACGAACTCCACCACCACTGCTCCATTAATCCCGGCACCACTCCACCACCACCCCAAATACCCAGCTACGTTAGCGCCGACGATCCCAGTGCAACTCCACCCTAGCCCTCTACCAAAATCCTACTGCCAGTGATTCCTTCTCAATCTAAACCCTTCCCGATTTCCTGCGCCGCTCGGCCAAGCACCGAAAATTTGAGACCCACCACCCCCATTGAAGATATCTATCCAAATCGGGACCCACCACCCCACCCCTTCAGCGCCACTACACTGCTACGTCACAGCTAGGCCTAACAACTGAATAGTGGAGCCGAGGATTGGGCTTGCGAGGAGAAGAGCGGGGTGGTGAGAGCTAGCCCAATCTGGGTTCCGACCAAAGTGAGGGCGGCAACGGTGTAAAGGGTGCCACCGACGGGGAAGAGGGTGACGATGGTGAGAACTTAAGTTGCCTGGTGGTGTCCGATGGCGATGTGATCACTCTCAGCCCTTTATCGTCGACAAAGAAGAAGAGAACAAAGACAAGGAAGAGAAAATGAAAGAGAAACAAGAAGCTGGGGAGAAGAAAAGAAAATGAAGGAAGAAGATTAGCGTTTCACGGATATGAAGGTAATTTTAATATTTTTTATTTTTTATAGAGAGGTAAATTTGTCTATTTGACATAATCCGATCTAAATTCGCCGGAGAAGGTTATATTTCCACATAACCTAAATATCTAGTGTTATATTTACACTTTCAATTGTCTCAAGGTTATATCTGCAATTTCGTCAATTATGTAGGGTTATATATGTACTTTGCTCATGGGTTATATTTTGTGTCGAATAAGTCGAGAAACTCCATGGAAGACAACCAGGAGATTGGGGCTGCGTGAAGTGAGGTAGGGCTTCATCAAGAGGGAATTAGATTCTGCTACGAGGGGGTTGAAATGAAAGAAAAAAATTAGGGTGGAATTTATATGGAAGCTAGGGGGAGGAGGTAGGTTTGTTGAAGTTGGGTCTTAACTCAAATTTCTGACGTACATAATCCAGATCTTGTTCTTAATTTCCTACCCAACAAAAAAAAATGGAGGGAGAGGTTATGAAAATTATTGGGGCCATCTCAACTAATTAAGCACCAATTAGTATTTCAATGGTTAGTATTTTAGAATTTCCAATGACAAAATGGGTAACGTAAACTTTGTCTCCTTCCTTTTTCGGCAATTTAACAAAGTGTGCTACATTCAAAAATCACTTTCTTGAAAAGTATGTCACACCCAATTAAACGAATAAATCACAATTATATATTCTAACATTACTAGAGAATTTTGCCAAATTAAAAGTTGTTTAGTAAAAAATAAATAAATTGTAAGACATGAATATTATTTAGAGCATATGGAACAACTGTCCATGGATCAACACGGTTGAAATTTATTCGAATCTTATTACAAAAATAAACAATGCCCGACCCCATTCCTAAACAGAAATAGCCATTTTTATGACAAGAAGAAATAGAAAGCCAGTTCTAGATCCTCCATGAAAACAAATGAAGGAGAAACCACCTAGAATGGTCTTAAGAATGTCATCAAAAGAGACGAGCAACTTCTTTCCACCCAGTCCCAGAAGTCCATTCAAACAGCCTCATATGTCCATCAGACCCCAGTTTCAAGTACTGTGCAGAAGCAGCCATGGGAAGGCTTATAACTGAATCCGGAGCACTGGGTTCAGAAGAATGTACATACAAAGCCAAGCTACCATTCTGAAACTTAACATAGCTAGCTTCCTTGTTCAACTTATTACCACCAACCGATTTCTGGAAATAGATCTGTGGAGGATTGGACTCCCTGAAAGCAAACAAACCTCTGTTGTTCACCAAAACAGAGAACAACCTTCCATCGCCAAAGTTGGTTTCAGAAACACTAGCCCTCAATCTCTGCCCCGAGACCAATTTTTGGCTTGGAACCAAGGAATCTGTTGGATGATCAAACGATTGCCAGACAACCTTGTTATCAGCACCTAGCAAAACCAGGTTTCCAGTGTCGGACAAGCTCAGCCTCTCAACAGATTTTCCAGCAGTGTTCGTAGACCAGGCGGGGGTCCCGTCGGCATCCCTCAGCACGAGGTCTCCTCCGGGCGTGAGCTGGAGTGTCGCGTTGATCCCAACAGGGTGGTTTCTGTTGGCGGCCCAGACAACCTGGGGGAAGCCAAAGCTGGGCATGACGATGAAGGAAGCGCTGTTGGTCTGAACTATGAAGACGGCGAAGATGTACTTGTCGCAGGTTCCATTGCAGAAGAAGCCGCATGCGTATCTGGGGCCGAGTGTTCCTCTCAGAAGGGTGGCTCTCACCAATGACCCGTCTGTGAAGGCTACGGAGTGCGGCGCGGTGGCGCTGTTGATCCAGGTTGTGGAAAGGTTGGCGGTTGGGCAATCAAAAGGGCCCTGTGCATTTGATGAGTGAATCGAAAGAAGAATGGTTGCGATCGTAGCGACAACAAGATTGAAGTGTGAAGCCATTTTGCAAGATTGTTGTGGGAATTGATTATGGATGAGGGAGATTTTATAGTGTCGCTTTTAGACGTCAAAACCTTCGTACCATGAAGTTTCATATGTGGGCAAGTGGATAAATATATGTTTGTTTTTAAGATATTTAATCAAATAAAAGTCTTCAACAGTCAATGGCGGAACTAGGACGAGCCGGTGCGGCTGCCCTCCAACCTCTGGTGAATAAG
>JAULKK010277749.1:0-14719 GCA_032355705.1 Rubia peregrina
GGGAGGCAAACAGTGTAGCTGATTCTCTAGCCAAATTAGCAAGCTCATCCCAGGTAAATAAAAAATTCTTTTTTGCCGATTTTCCCAAAGACATTCAAGGAAAGGTTTTACTTGATGCAGCTAATGTTCCTTATGTTAGATCTTAGCTTGAGACTACTTTTATTCCTCACATTGTAATAATACTATATACAGCTTCTTTTACGCTCATTTGATTGTTTTTTACTGAGATCCACTAGTACTGATCAGTTTGATGTAATTTGGATCCTCGGATTCTTTCTACTCATAGGTAAAGTATTATGTCCCCCTCTTTTTGTACAACTGTTTAAATCTAATAAACAGGTAGGGGTCCCCCAAACCCCCTGCCATAACAGGTGGTATTTCTTTTTTTAAATGGTGATAAAATAGCACCATTTTAAAAAAAAACCAATGGTAATTTTTTTAAATTGAATCTAATTTAACATGGGTTTTCAAAAAAACGAGTGTTAACCGGTGCTAAAAATTTTAAAATTCAATCTTCCTGCCAAAATTTTTTAAAAAAATTCCCCAAATATTTTTCTTTTTTTGCCAAAAATTTCTTGCAATGGGTGTTGTTGCGCGCAGCCGCTCAAAGCTAAATATTTTTTAAAATTCAATTTTCACGGCAATTTCTTTTTAATTCCCCAAAAATTTATTTTTTACCAAAAATTTCATACGATGGGCGCAGCTGTACGCATGCAAAATATTTTTCAAAATTCCATCTTCCCGCAAAAAAATTCAAAAAAAATATACCAAAAACTTTTGAAATTTTTACCAAAAATTATAATGAGATTCACGCAGCCACGCTAAGCTAAATTATTATTTTTACTTTCAAAATCGTTCAGTAATATTGTTTACTTTAACTATAACGAGGTTGACTTAAAATAATCAACGATAAAACTTTATTGACCTAATATAAATAAGAATATAACTGTTTGAATAACAAAAATCATGTATTTTGGAACAATTGATAATGGGGAAACACAATTTTGGGCCACAGTGTAATTTTCTAAAATTGTGTACAAGTAATCAATGTTGACTTTTGAGGCTCTTCCATTCACCCATACATGCCCAAATTGCAAAGTTGCAATCGTATATTATTCGATTGAATTTTGGTGTTGCCAATTTCTTGATTCAACAATTCCAAATTTCTTGGAGGGACCTAATTGCAAAAAGTAAAACCTTAACTAATAAACGGTCAATCCCTATTTGACTTTCCACACATAGGCAGTAATGAAAATGTTTGACCTTAACTTATTAACGGTCAACCCTTAATTGATTTTTCATGTATGAATGCTTATAAAATGATTGGATTATAACTAATGAGCGGTCAACACTTATATGACTTTCCATGTATGAACAGTAATAAAAATGATTTGACTTTTACTAGTGAAAAGTGAACTCTTACTAGACTTTCCATACGTGACCACTAATGAAATAGTTTGATTGTAACTAATCATCGATGAATCCCTATTTGACAATCTATATATAAATACAAAAGAAAATGTATGAACTAAACTAATGAACGGTTAACTTTTACTTGAATTTTCATGTATAAACACTAATAAAATATTTCATATAAATATAATTATAATAATTCTTAGCACAATTTATTTTATTGAACTTATAAAATGAAATATTAATGCAGAATTTAATATTTTAAGACTTTAATTTGTAAATACAAACTTATGAGCCTTAATTATTTCAGCCCATATACAATTCAGCTCTATGACCCAAACCCTACCCTTATGAATAACTGATTCCTCTTTCCTTCTTCTTAAACAGCAACACCACCTCCACCTTCTCGAAGTTTGATGCCACCGCCTCCACTTTCAGGACTTTGATGCCACCGCCTCCATCTTCTACTCTTTTGATTCCAGCGATGTCAGCACACAGAAATTGATGGCACCGCTGCAACCCGACTTCAGCAGTGCCAAATCACAACACCACAACCCTTTACCATCGGCCCTCCACCACCGCCCTCCACCATCGCACAGCCACGGCAACGAAGATGCGTTCGATGGGGTTCTGGGGACTGTAGAAGAAGTGGAGAAGAAGTTAGTGATTTATGTTGCCTACATGTTTAACATTTGCGAAATTTGTGTCGTCCTTGGATGCTTTGGCCTGCCTCTGTATTTTTCTCCTGAAGGTTTTTGTGGTCATGCTTTATCCATACTCCCTAATGCATTCTTTGATTTTTAATCACTGCCAATTCGCCTCGTTTAAATGTTGATGAACTCATTTTGCCACCCTTTTTTTGGTGTGTGCTCTAGATTGGATTGACCATGTTTTTGGAGAATTCTTACCAATGCAACTTATGTAGTAATTTCTGATGCCTTTTCCAATCAATCCCAAGTTTTTCCCACTTTACTTACTTAGTTCTTTATAATTGGCATATGGAATCTTGCTGTCTTAACGTGGCTTTCTCGATTTTGAATGCCACCTTAGGTTTATGTCTATTAACTGCATTGCAAGAAGAATCTTGTCAAAACTGAGTAAAGATAAGTTATTCAATGAGGAATATTATTGGAACACTCATGCTTTGGTGGATTTTTTACATACATATGTTTTGAATCATAACTTTTCAATATTTCTCTATGTGAAAGCCTATAATTGTATTCTTACCAACTTGCTGCATAAATGAGTTTGTGTGGAGTTGTTTCCAGTGAAATAATAGAGAATGTTTTTTCCTCACGTGTTCTTACCTTTTTTTTGAACCAGATGTTGGATCTTCGTTGGATTACCATCATCATTGGGTTTCTTTATCTGATCAGACTACTTAATGCTAGAGCATGACTGAACATTGCATAGTGTTACTTAAATAACTTACAGAATTGATGCTGAGGTTTGTGAGCTTAGTTATAATAATTGATCATTGCGTAGTGCTCTCACATTTGTGTATTCCTATATGTTTCAAGCAGTTCACATGATCTTTTTAATAATGTGGAGCTTTATATGAATAGGTATGACCATTGCCTATAACAAATAAGTTATAACAAAAGGTGCAACAAAACTTAGTTCCATGTTTTTGAATGTAAAGAAAATAATGAGGAGAAATACTAAATATTTCACCATTTTTGATGCAGCCCAGTACATAATGAGGAGCAGGATCCAAGGCTTTGAGGGGTGATGTTAAGGATCAAAATATGACACATTTTTCATATGGTATGATAGGGTACATCTGAGCATTTCTAAGGACCATAGATATGTGAATTAGCCTTGTGATTTAATGTGTATATGCCACATGATTTAATTTCCAGTTTAAGCTAAAGTTATGTTTAGTCCCATAGATAGTTATATTTGGGATATTTATCTTTAGTCCCATAGATTATTAATTTTGTATCATACATTTAGTGCAAAAGTTTTTTGAGGTTGCTAGATGTGGCCATATATATGTTGTTAGACTATTTTAATATTGTAGTGAAGTATTAGAGAGGCTGCGCGCAGCTGCGGTCAGTGCCCAATAGCAATTTTAAATAAATAATCGGTGAAAATTTTACCAACAGTTTTCTAAAAACTCATGCAACTAAAACCGGTGCAAAAAAATTATCAGAGTAAAATTATCACCAATTTTTTAGACCAGTGCTAATATGAAAACCGGTGCCAATATTGCACTAGTTTTAGAAAACTTGTGCTAACCCAAAAACTGGTGCTAAATTTAGCACCGATTTTAGGAACGAGTGCAAACAAAAAAATTGGTGCTAAATCCAGCACCAGTTTCACTGCCTACTTAGACACCGGTTTTTTGAACTTCTTAAAAAATTGGTGCTGGAATTCCAAAAAACCGATGCTAGAGGGTCATTCCTGTGATAGTGTTTAGTGAAAAGCTAAAATGCAGTGCTCTGAATTTTCCTGTGTATGATAAGGAATTATATGCAATTGTGCATGCATTAGAAACCTGTCAACATTATTTATTGCATAAAGAATTTGTTATTCATAGTGATCATGAGTCGTTGAAATTTTTGAACAGTCAAATGAAGTTGAATAAGAGTTATGCTAAATGGTCTAGTTTTATTGAATCTTTTTCTCATGTGTTGCGATACAAAAAGGGTAAAGAAAATGTTGTAGTTGATGCTTTGAGTCGTAGACATGTTTTACTCACATGATTGGAATGTGTCCTTTTAGGGTTTTGTTTTGTTCGTGAAGTATATGATACTAATCCTGGTTTTTCATATGTTTATGCTGCTTGGGCATATGATTCATTTTTTCGGCATGATCGTTTCTTATGTGTTCCTTAATTTTCTTTAGTCCCATGAATTTTATGTGTTCCTCAATTTTCTATGCATGATCTACATGTTAGAGAAGCTCATTCAGGTGGATTAATGGGATATTTTGGTGCATTAAAAAATTTATCTGGCAAAAAATGACACCATATGTTGATAGGATTTGTAGGAATTGTATTGATTGCTTGAAGGTGAAGACAAAGACTAAGCCTCAAAGTTTGTATACTCTTTTACCTGTTCCTACACATATTTTGTTTGATATTTCTATGGATTTTTCTCGAATTACCACGATCCCAATCGGTTAATGATGCTATCTTTGTGGTGGTTGATTGATTTTAGAAAATGGAACATTTTATTCCTTGTAGGATGACAGATGACACAAAACATGTCGCAAACATATTTTTAAAAGAAGTTGTCCGATTACATGGGATTCCTGTGTCAGACAGAGATTTTTCCTACTTTTGAAATACCTTGTGGCCCAAGTTAGGGACGAAACTGCTGTTTTCTACGGCAAGTAATCAACAAATTAATGGAAAGACAGAGGTCACCAATCGAACATTAGGGGCTCTTCTGTGTGCCCTAGTTCCAAACAATTTAATGAATTGGGAAGCATGTATTTCGATGGCAGCGTTTGCTTATAATCGCACTGTTCATTGTACTACTTCTTTGCCTCCATTTGATTTTTTTAATGGATTTTTATCAAATACACCTCTTGTTTTAGTTCCTTTAAATTTTAAATAGGTGAAAAATTCAGATGGAGAAAAGAGGGTCAGATGAAGTGATTGCATTAGAAGGTGAGATTGAAGATTGAAATGACAAATACTCAGAATGCTGACGGAGACAACCATGGCCACCGATTTGTACAATTCAAGGAGGGCAACTGGGTTTGTTTGCATTTCCGAAAGGAGAGGTTTTTGAATGCTCAGAAATCTAAATTAAGTCCACGTGGTGATGGCCATTCTAAAGTGTTGGCGCGTGTGAATGATAATGCTTACAAGACTGATCTACCAGACCATTATGGTGTTAGTACTACCTTCAATGTTGCTGATTCATCTCCATTTACCTTTGAAGATGATTAAGTTTCGAGGGTGAAACCTTTCGACCACGGGGGGAATGATGGAGATGCCAAGATAATTACCACCATAAATGAATACATTTAACGACTTGATTAAACATTCAAGGGTTATGTTTGGGATCTTTAAGTGACATGGTTGTACTGATGACAAGGTTAAGAATGAAGCTTTGAGATGCGGTATTGAATGCTTTGATTAATCAACTTCATGATGAAGAACTCAAGATGGATTAATTATTCAAGCTTGTCGATTAACTAAAGACATTGTGAAGAACAATATACTCTTTTTCCCACCCGGTTTTTAATGAGGTAGTGTGATCTTTGTAAACTATTGCAACATTATTTTATTTTGGTCCATAGCTCGGTCATGTGGGCTTTTGAAAAGCCATTTTTACAATTCAGTCGGTCATTTTTGACCCAGTCAATTAGGATTTTAAAAATATTGAGTTTTATTCTGATTAGATTTAGATTTGGTAAGATTAGATAAGGGTAATATTCTTCTAGGTTACTTGGAGAAGAATTAGAGTAGATTACCATTTATTTTAGGATATCTAGTTTGATATGGTTTTAGCTTCTTAAAGGTGCCATAAGTCGATTCAGTTTCCAATTGTAATTAGGGTTTTTGGGTGAGACATATCCCCAATAAATACAGGGGTTCGTCCGAGACATTCTTCCCAATTTTATCAATCATATATTTAGAATATTGGGATCTCGAGATGTTCAAAATCCCGAGGGCTAGTTTTGATCAGTTTGTGCGGCAATACTAGGGCTTGCAAGATTCCTCGTTTAGTCTAAGATATGAAACTCCACAATCTAGAGTTTTCGCAAGGAGAATCATATCATATTCGCATTCGCATTCACATTCACCCTTTTTATTTTATTATAAATATTTTTATTTTATTTATTTGTATATGAATAACTCGATAAAACTCGCGTGATGCATGATTTAAACTATTTGAATCTATATATACATATAATAATTCTAATATATTTTATTTTAAAACTAAACTAAAATATAATTTTATAACTTTTTATGCTGCTCCATTTCTATTGAAATTTCAAAAGATTTCAAAACTATACTTCTAACTATGTTTTTATGTTTATATTTTCAAATGAAATAAAATACAACGTAGAATACGAGTAATATATGATCAAATTTCAATATCAATAAATAAATTTTTATTCTTCATTGAATAATTATATAAAATATGTAGTATATAAAATAAGTAGTACGCAAAATAAGTAGTATAAGATTTGGTTGCCATGTTAAATTTATTTAAGAAATATCTCATTATTTCGGATACACTGCAGGTTTGACATATAAATATTTGCAATGAAGGTGATCTATTCCAATTTAGTGATTATATATATATATATATGAATTAAGAGGGGATGAAATGAATAAACAAAGGAAGGTAAATATGAGAGTTGATGTTAAATATTTATGAGTTACGCCAACGATTCGTACAAAAATTAATGTTTGCAGGGATAAAATGCATTAAATATAGGAAGGCAAATATGAAAATTGATGTTAAATATTCCCATTGTAGCATAATAGTCGAATAAAAGTACATTAATTAAATAGGATAATAGATCAAGACTTGACTCTCTATATAAATATAAATAATTAAAAATTGAATTTAATTAAACACTAACGAAACCTTTAATTGACCTTTCATACATAAATACTAATGAAAATTCTTGACTTTACTATTAAATGGTTAATCCTTGACTTTCCATACATACACACTAATGAAATTTTTTGATCTTGACTAATAAAAAATTGACCCCTTACTTGACTTTACATAAATAAACGCTAATAACTAAAGTTTGACATTAATTAATCAACGATCAACCATAATTTGACTTTCCATACATAAAACTAATGAAATGGTTGAAATATAAATAATCAACGGTCAACCTGTAGTTGACTTTACTTATATAAGAAAAAATAAATTGATTTGACTTTAATTAATCAACTGTCAACGCTTATAACTTAACCTTTCACACGTAAACACTAATGAAAAGATATGAATTTAAATGATCAATAGTGAAACCTTGACTTTCGACATATAAACACTAATGAAAATGTTTGACTTAAACTATTGAACGGTCAACCCACTACTAGAGACAGAACCTATTACCTCAGTTCTATAGGAGTTTTTACCTCAGTTTCCAGCCATGAAAAAACTGAGGTAAATGTAGTTGTAGTAAAAAGTGTATTTTTACCTCGATTCATATCTGAGGTAAAAATATCTTTTACATCAGTTTTCCATGTGTTGTCATGAGGAATTAAGTGTGACATCACTCCTAGAATTAAGCTCGACGATAGGATACTAGAGCTACGATGTCTTTTGACATGATGTAGGCATATTACACGAGCGATGTCGGCCATATAAACGAGACATGTGATGTGAGAGGAATGTTTGTGACGTCGTTCCAGTCGATGTCATTGTACAGATAAAAAACATTGCACATTCCAAAACACTCATGACGTATGAATGCTGATGTATAAAGGTAAATAATACGATGTTATTTTGACCAGGTGATGTTGCAGTAAAAATTAAATGTAGGTCATACATGTGACGTTGCTTATGCGTCGCATGATAAATATTTGATGAAACAAAAAATTGGTCGTCGATAGCTATTATATTTTATTTAATATTGAATTATTCAAGATTGAATTATTCAAGAAATGGTAAAACATCATACAACATTCAATATTTTTTCATTGCACGTGGGAATATTAACAATGACAAGGTTAAACCCCAAAATTATAACATATTATAAAAACATGCTACAATATATAATTATCCATAAGGTTGATATTATATTTAAACATTAAATTTATTGAACCCCCATATTTTCTATGTTTTAAGGCATTGGCACTGTCAGGTCGACTAGTGAAATGACAAGTCTTCCATCTACATTCCATCGATCATATCAAATACACAGGAGAGAAAATTAGAATTGTACAATTCGTAAATGAAAAATACATAATATAGTCATACTTGAACGGCGTGAATGTCAACTTGGAAAATAGATATTTGTAAAAGAGACGTCTCAAACTATAGTGATTGATGTCGCTAAGGTTGACCTACTTGTGAAGTCGGACATTGAAGATATTTCATTATTTTTATAGACATGTATGAAATCGGTCTTAATTCGGTTGTATATTGCAAAAGGCTACTATCAGAGACCGAAGTCTCATATTCATATTGTGTTCATACGAATAAGTAATTAGTGTACACAATTAGCCCTAATGTAAGAATTTTTTCTAATTCCTTACAAATATGGAATCATCTTGGAAACAAAAACAATACACTGTATATAACATGAAACACAATCATCATAGATCATGAAAATATACAGGTTTTGACAAATGACAAAAATAACATATATAAGGTATGGTAATGAAATTGCTAAATTAACATTGAATATGTGGAAAACTACCTCAATTAATTTGAACCTGAGATGCTCCATCATCGGATACTTGTTGATGTTTGAGAAAACAAATTGATTGAGCTCTTGAATTGTTGCAATGGTGTGAATGGAGAGGATGGTGTGGAGCAGGGTTCGGAAAAAGTGTGTTAAAATTAGAAATGGGTAATGGTGCTGATATTAATGACTTGAAATTTTGGTTGGGGGGAATTCTGGTGAAAATTTCTGGCTCAAATTTTCATTTCCCGCTAGAAATTTCATTACAACCGACACTAGATTTTTCCCAACATGGATTCGCTTTAGGCGACAAACTTGCGATGTCGCACTAGAGAGCCAACTTATAATTTTTGAAAAGTGTCGTAAAATACTCAACGTCAAGATTGGGGCCTTACCCGTGAACCGTTTTAATCCAAGATTGGAATGACATTTTTGGGCAAATATAAATAAAAAATTATTGACAAATTTGCATTAATATTTCTACCACTTTCTTGGAGGGACCTGAGTGTAAATATTAAAAAGTTCATCGGTGGTCTCAAACACGATTCTGATCATCCGAAAAAGAAACATTGTCATCTCTAGTCAAACTTATAATAACCGAGAGTAACAAACAAACTCTTCTTATTCCACGTAGTCGTCCACAAGGTCTTCCAACTAACCCATTGCATCATCTACAATTTACTTTAGACCACGTACTAGCGCTATCTAAAATACGATGGACATAATTTTTAATTAATTTTTCCATAAAAAACCAAGAATAAGAAATTTGATGTGATTCTATAAGGTGGAAATTATCGCCCCATATCGCTTATCTAGGTATGGATGGAAATACAAATACCAAGGACGGAAGATTACCCCGACTTACGCATAATCTCATAATAAATATTTGACCTTACGGTCGGGTGCATAGTTATAACACATTGAACATGGAAGAAATTTTGGGCCATTGTGTAAATTTTGTCACGTTTGTTGATGTACTGCATGCAAATAATTTGGGCCCCTTCCATTGACCCGTTCGTACCTAAATCAAAACATACCAGACCTAAAAATTTGAATTAGATTAGTGTATCTCCAAATTTAGATTTCCACTTCTCCCTCATTTGTGGAGGGACCTAAGTGCAACGATGAAATAGTTCACCCGTAGTCCCAATAGAGATTCCAAACATTTTCCATCCTCAGTCAAACTTATAATCCCCGAAAATGATAAATAAAAAGGTATGATCCCACAGATACTTCCCAACAAAGATTTTTACTAATATAAATGATGGATGAATACCCCAGTTCGTTGATGCCTCAAACGAAACAACATGATTTTGAAAATGACTGACGAATACCCCAGTTCGTTGATACCCTGAATTTGAAAATTTGAATCTACAATTTTGCATTTCACCTTGTCCTACCCTCTTGGAGGGACCAATGTGTAAAAACCAAAAAGTCACCGGTTGTAGTAAAATTGATTACGATTGAACCGGACATTAGTATAGTTCATGGATAGTTATAAAATTCAATGAGTATTTGTAACATATTATAAAGCATTTTTAACATCAATTACATTTGTTTTGTTCAAACGGGGGCCCGATTTCTACTTTAGTAGGTTGAAATGGTGAGAACCAAGATTAGTCTGACCAACGTTAGTCATATGTCTGCTATTATATCGGTCAGATCGATTAAGGTACGATGTCGTACTAGCCTAACGGATATCCGAAGGACTTTTTTTTAACTTCTCCTTAATTGTAGAACTCTCCATTGATGGAAGAGGGAGATCTTTTTTATTATGATGAGGGAAGAATCAAAACTACTATCTAGAAGGTTCCTAGCATTTACTGTGGTTGTTGGGGTAGATGGAAGAGAATTCTAAAGCTTGCTTGGTTCACTTATAAATAGAGGAGTTGGAGAGAAGTTCATCATTTAAAACCCATCCTCTCTAATCCATAGCCATTTAATCCCTTTAGGTGTCACACATTTCTTCATTTTTTACCTTGATCACCAAAGAGAGAAATATGAATTTTCCTTTCAATATTGTGTGAATTATGCGTTCTATGTTGTTTATTTTGAATTGTTTTGAAAGATTAGGGTTCTAGGGTTTACACGTTCATTTTCCATTAAGCGATATTTCTTGGAAGTCGTTCACACTTTGTCCTATGCAAAGAATGTGTGACGTAGCACATTCATATTTTTCTCAATACGACATCGTAGGTATCTTTTTTAACCAATTGGTTAAACAGACAGATATGTGATGCCGCATGTACATTTTTCCTCAAACGATAAATTGATTCGATTTCAATCGGACCAATTTCTATCTATGATTAACATTTAATGTGTGACAACAGGATTTCTAGGAATCATGAGCACCAAGTAAACATAGTGTGTTTAACAGTATATGTTTAAAATGTGGAGATTTTGTAGTATATGGGCACCACGTAAATATGGTATGTTTAACATTCAAATATAGTTAATATTAAATACATAGTTAAAACATTGTTATTCACCATATTTCCTTTGTGTTTAAACACTGCATAATTTTGACATTATAAATAATTTTCTTCAAGAAATTGTACTGTGCACAAACTTAATGTGTGATATTTTCCCCCAAAAAAGTCGTTTACCAATTTAGCAAAGGCTGATTTTTATGTTTAGAACGTAAATTATTTAATATTCTTATATAATTATTACAAATTTCATTTACTAAGTACAGATTCGCATCAGTATTGTGTGCAGACTTCATTCGGCGATACCATACCGCATTTTGTATGTAGATTAACCTACAATCAGTTTCCAGTGAGCGAGTTCCTTCACGGAGAGGACCTGGACGTAGGGGACATGTTCTACTTCGTCCTGGTTGATTTTTTTGCGTCCTTAATTTTCAATGTCATTATCCTACCCTATTAATATTTTGAATCTGCACAAAATCATGACAAGCATTAGTAAAATTATTACTATTTTGTTGAATTTGATGTTTATATAATTTAATTATTATTCTATTTGTTGAATGTTATTTTTATTTTATTGAATCATTAATATTTAATCTACCATAGGTAACCAAAATTTTATGTTATGATCATACATAAAACTACAACAAACTTATGTGTAATGATTAATTTGTTTCAACCATTATCAAAATAGCAAATATTTGTGTTCACCAATATTTTTTAATTTATTGAAATTGTCCACCGACTAATTCCTTTGTAGATGGGCTGAAACGGCTAACACAACCAAAAACTATTTTGTTACCATTTTTAATGTTTTAAGAATGTTATTATTTGTATTGGTACTTGGTGGCCTCATTTGTTATACTAGCGGGCTTACAAATTTTGGCCAACTAATGTATGCGACGTCGCTACACATGTCGGTCGACTGTCGACTTAACCGATACTGAGATGGACAACACAAGGTCCCAAAATGACGCCATCTCAAAATAGCTATAATTAAAGGGTCCCCCAGAATCATTATAAGCTTCTCATATTCAACGCGAATACCAAGAGTCCTTCCAACCCTTTCCTATTCTCCTTTCACAAAGGTATAAATTTTTACTATTCTAGTGCCTAAATTATTGTAACAATTACTTCATCTTGTTAATCTATGCTTTTTCATGGGTGATGTTTTTAGTTTTTATTTCGTAGCCAGAATTTTAAGGGTGTTATGTTATCTTACATGTAAACCAAAGTTTCCTGACAGATTTGTTAGGGTTTGTTTTAGGAAGTTTTTGTGTAATTTTGTCATTGTAATGTATCATTTTTCTCGTGATTCTGTATTTTTTCCAATTGCTTTTATTGATGCATATGAAATCAGTCTCCAGTCGCACGCCATTCGGTTGATGTGAATGGTGTGCAACATCTTACATTATTATTTCAAGTTATGAGTAAAACGCCGTAAGCGTCTCGATTTATCAATCTGTATTACTTATGCCCTAACGACATCACATTTAGACATATAAGTTTACATTATATTTCTTTCTGTGACCTCATTTCCGCGTTAGTCATTATATTGGTCAAGATGAATAACCGTCGACTTTGCTTGTACATATCGACTTAACCATTGGTTCAAACCGATATGTTCACGCGACACATGCCTAATGTCACACGTTGTAGTCCTAAGGCTATTTTCCCCTTAACACTGCTAATGAGAAGACCCCAATGTCCATAGGTGCTAGGGGAGAGAGTGGCGCATGAACTACTCGGGGGAAGGGAAGATCAAGGCCCTGTCCCCGAAGGGTTTCTCCTTGTTTCTTTCCTTCAACAACCTAAAGATTGGGGACACCTTGTTCTTAGAGGGGATAGAAGTTTGGGAGCCGATTGTCTTCAATGTTATCATCATGCGAGGGTATTAACTTTATTGTAATTTCTATTCTGATATTGGAACTAACACAATTATTAGTAACATTCAAATTTTATGTAATAATTTGTTAGAATTTGTGAGGATTCTGAAGGATATTTTAATGATTAATATTTTAGTCATAATTTTACTACCTAATTTGAACGATATGTAATTGACTAAATGTGAGATTTGATCAGTGTATGATTTTTAAAAACATTTCCAACCGTACCATTGAACACCATTTCCTACAATGTTTTAATAAAGAAATAGTCAACGAATACTTTTGTAGACCGAAATAATTTTTTTTCATAAAATAAACTAATAGTCCTTTTACATTCCGAAAACTTAAACTGAACACGGGACGTTGAGAGGAGAGAGAAATGCCACACCGGAGACAAGCGTACCACCCTGATTTTCTTTTTAATTTCCTCTGTTTCTACACCTTCAAAATCTTTACATGTTGATTTTTCCCTATTATTCAACCATTTTCAACAATAACATAATACAACTTACTTTATTGAATTTTAAAATAATACTTCATTATTTTTCAAAGTCAATCCTTCTCAAAATTTTCATCTAAAATTTCTATCTTTACTTATCCATGATGTTAGTTATCCATCGCATGTATGTGGTTGAAAACAAAATAATACACGATTTAGGCAGCCATTCCAATACATAACATGCGAGGCCACAGGCTATTCTTTAAGATTATTTACTTTTTTCTTTCCCCTTGATACTTCCATTTTATACGATGAATTTGTGACCCTTTATACTCATTTGGGTATGCTTTTGTACATTGGATGCTCCATTTTACCTTGAAATTCTATTACTAGAGTTAAGAGCAACTTTAAATCTTATTACTTTTAATACATATTGTGTGAGATGAGGTAATCGTTGGAAGATTTGAAGACCATGAAGATTCCATTTTGAAGACAATGAAGAATATGAAGACCTAAAGAATAGAAGAGAAAACTAATCTACTTAGATAAAAAAGAATTTTTTTTAAGGGCAGAGTACTTTGGCCATCGCGAGTCATGACGGTCCTCGACCCAGACTTACTTTTTGGAATTTTTGTACTATAAATACTCAATTTTCTCTTTCTTCCTCAAATTTTCTCTCCCGATTCTGAGGATAAAAACCCTAGTTTTTCTACTATTTTCATCTTTTTTTCTTCTTGATTTTTTGTTTGAATTATTATTTTAAAAAAATATGGGTTCTAGTAGCTAAACTTAACCTTGGGAGAAATTGATTAAGGCTTCCAAGCCCATGTCTTGAGATCTATGTGTAAGTTATTTAGTGCTTTGCTATTGTGTATTTATTGCACTTGAATTGGGTTGTTGAATCCATTAATGATATTGTAAGTTTGAGTATATGAATTGCTTGTATGATTACGTGTCAGGGTTTGGAGAAATTAGCTAATTCTCCCTTCTTTTTATATGAAATTCAAGAGCATGAGATAGAGATTCTAATGCTGTTGATAATTTGATGAATGCTAGATAAATGTGATAATGTCAAATTCTTTGTCATGTTTGTTTTGTGTAGCGAACGAGAAACGTTTATAAACGTTGAACGTTCTTGAATAATCTTGTATAAATGCATGAATTGGTTCAATGCTTAGACACAGTGTAGTGTTTATAAGTGTTACCAAGCTTGTTGA
>JAULKK010277758.1:0-14714 GCA_032355705.1 Rubia peregrina
CTACCTTCCTAATTGGTTTGTTACTCTTTTTAGTGCATGCAAATTTCAAGAATTTAGCATAAGAAGGAACATGCTCAATAAAGTCCAAAAGTGGAATGCTAACCTCAACCTTCTCGAAGATCTTACAAACATGTTCATCGTTTGTTGCCTCTTTCAGCCTTCCCCTAAGTGCACTCGGGAAAGGTGGTGGAGGATTTACCCTCACCTCAGGTGTAGGAAGCTCCTTGACGATATCCTCCTCTACAACCATTTCACGCTCTTCCAAGTTTGTCATGTTGCTTTCCACCACCAAATCATCTTCTTGTAATATTTCCTTCACTGTCTCACGCACCTCATTCTCAATCCTTAGCTTCAAAGCACTCAGATTTCTCAAATTGATCTCCGGTTAGGAAATAAGGTTACCGGACTCCTGGCTCAAGTTGGCTCACCGAGGTGGCGAGTTGCTGACTTGGATTTCAATTTTTGATACTTGTAAAATCCCTAGTCCCAATATCTTTAATCTCACGCCTTGTGGGCTCCGTGAAACATCTTGTTTCTTAGCCAATAGATAAATAGCTTCCAATATTTCTTCTCGATCCGACTTGTTCAATGAGGCATTACCGTTGAAAGGCCCCGCACCCCCTGAAGAGGGTTAAGGTGGATATTTTCATCCTCAATTTTACCCTTGAGGCTCCGGTGAAAGTTGGGGTGATCGTCGTACCTAGGGTTGAAGGTATTTGCATAGGGGTCATCTCTTTCACCTCCATGGTTTCCCTAGAACCCTTGTTGTTGTTATCCCCAATTTAATTGTGGCCTATTTCCACCAATGAAGTCAAATGCCTTCACTTATTCCATGTTTTGCACCATTTTAGGACAAGCACCAGTGCGATGATTGAGGCTACGAATGGCACAAACCTTGACTTGGTGAACTCTGTCTTTCATGAATTACTTCATCATAGAAGCAAGCACTTGGATTTTCTCCTTTGGCTTAGGAGATTAAGCCTGCTCATACATGGTCTTCACTTGTGATCTAAGGCCAAATTGTCTCGTTCCAATGGCTATTTCTTCGAAGAGTGTCATAGCATCCTTAGGACATATGGCAGCGATCGAACCATTACAAGCGGGATTCACCATTCGCATGATATCATCGCACAACCCCTCCAAGATAGTATAACAAATCTCTCTCCTTGATTGGATGATATGGACAGCTTGCCAATAGCCTCTTGAATCTTTCCCAATACTCGTAGAGGGATTCATTTGCAAAATGGGATATATTTTAGAGCTACTCCTTCAAACCCGTAGACTTTGAAACTGGAAAATGTTTCTCGAGAAATCTGCACTACATGTCCATCCAGGAGGTAATGCAACTAGGTGGAAGGTAGTACAACCAATATTTTACAGCATCCCGAAGTGAGAAGGGAAACAACCTCAAATTGTGGTCCTCCTTCGAGACACCCGGTGGCTTCATGTTGGTACAAACTAGATGAAACTCCTACAAGTGCTTGTTCGGATCTTCATCGGCCATTCCATGGAAAGTTGGTAAACATTAGATCATGCTACTCTTGACCTCACAAGTAACAGTGGATGTCAAGGGTGGGAAGACAATACATAGGGGTTGATTATCCAAGTTAGGAGCCATCATTTCCCTAAGTGTACGATTATCTTCCGTCATCTCTACTTGTTCATCAACTACAAAAGTTTGTTCTTGTGGAACCCCCACTTTGGTTATCCTCCTTCGTTTTCTCTTACTACCTGTGTACTCCGATAGATAGTTTAAAATCCCTAAGTTTGTGGTATAGGTTGGTACCATAAACTAGGAGCCAAAAAAATCTAACTAAAAGAACACTTGCACAAGGGTGAGAAGTACACAGAAAACTATCACAAAGGCTCAATAGTAAAAACTAACAAAAAACAATACTAGTTATTCAACTAATTCTATGCAAGTTATAAACCAGACCTTTAGACTAACGTCTCTGGAAACGGAGCCAAAATATGACACATCCCCTCTTGGGGTCATTAAAAAAACTATGGAAGAACAATTAAAGAGCCGAGAGGGGATCGAGATTCATTGATAGAATTTTTAATAGTCTCCTATTTCTACTATACCTAAATGGTAGATAGGGGCAAGACTGGGGTCGTCCAAAGAGATGTTAAGGACATAAAAGTCAAATAAATACAGCCGTGATCAAGTCGTCTATCTAATCACGTGTAGGGAATATTTAGTATTGGTAAAACAAGCTTTGAGAGGGACATGATTTGCTAACAATTCCTAATATGCGAAGAACAAGAGAATAAACTATGTAAACTAGCACTTTGGCAATATTTTCATAGCATGATCATTGTTGTTTTGATCCTCTATTCCATCACATATGACTTGCCCCCTTCTGAACATCGTGAAAAGCATGAGATGATGCTAATTATTAAGGGTCAGAGAAGAGATTTATATGTTGCTTCCATTTTACTCCTACACTACCAAGAACGGTAGATAATGGCAAGTACCAGGGTTGTACACAGAGATCTTAGGAATATAATAATCCACTAGACACAACTGTGGCTAGGTTGTCAATCTAACCACATATTAGGAATAAACAGTGTTGTGAAAATAGTCATTGGGAGGGTTTAAACTATATAAACTAACACTCGAAGAATTTTTGCGTAACATGGTTAATGTCATTTCATTCATTGATTTCATCGAATACAAGAAAATAAACCCAATTCTAGTGTTTTTGACACGTGGTGAGGACAATAGTCAAAACTTTCCCCTATCTGTCACATAGAGGTGCTCGTATAAATCTTTCATTGACTTCACCTCTTCAACTAGGAGAGTGCAAAAATGGCAATGGCTCATTTCTTATTCTCCCGCATGCAATTAAGTCTAAGGCAGAACACACCGAATGAACTACCCCTAGGCCTATAAAGAAAAGGTAAGTAGGCGTCTTATCGGTGGCTCTAGGATCAACAAGATAATCCATGTTTGCTACCTAATCTATCTCAACGCATAACCCTTCAGACCTCATTGGTTGGCTAACTAGAGCATGGTCGATCGTGACGATTAACAACAGTAACCTTTGTGCACACACCCAATTCTAGACTATTGTCACCCCCAAGAGCATCTAGGTTTCATTTTCTGAGGTGGCAATAGTGCAGCAACATGAAAATAAAATTAGTTGTGTGCCAATAAAATGTGAAAATCATGCAATTCCCAAAAATATTAAGAACAAGCCAACATAATAATCCCAAAACACATAGAAATAGGTAGATCTAAAAATCTCACAAAATGAACATTAACATATGAAAACAAATACCATCCCCAAGTAAGATCCCCACTCTCTAAGAATTTAACCCAAGTATTTCAGTTCATTCAACATTTTTGGGTAAAAGAAAAGAACCTAGAGAGATGGAAGAGTATTTTCTCTCTATAGCAAACTCTTGAGATCTAAAAATGAACATAAGCTTAAATCCTAGTAGACATAGGTCCATATGTATAGCAGTAGGGAATTCAGCTGGAAACTCATTTTCCTCAGTATCTCAATGCCCCCATTATTCCTTACACCCCGTGGTTTGTTATTGGATTTTGTGACTTGAAATGGCGTGGGTCGTGTAAAATAGAAAGTTCCACCTCCATACTAGAACTTGGAGTGCACGACTAACCGGAACGGGGAGGTTCGTGCTAGAAATTGGCACGGATTGTGTCGAGTGTAACGGGATGTTCTAAGAGCTCCGTACATGGACCGTGTATCTTGGAACAGGATGTGCTACGCCTTGCCTTCGTGTTGGTTTTGTACGGTCAGTGCCGGCTAGTTCGGTCTACTGACTTGTTTGCTCCGCTAGAGGTGAACCATTTATCTGATTTAGGAGTTCTTGTAGTCAATTTTATGGCCCTTGATAAGGTGAATCTAATGGTATCACCTTTAAGGGCTGATTCATCTTGGATTTAATCCAGAACTTTTTTGCTACCTCAAACAACGATCCCTCCATTTCTTCCTTGTCCTTCATGAACTTTGAATCCACCTTTTTGGTCCCAATTCCATCTACTACCATGATTTGGAGTCCGTGACCTTTAATATACTACTATTATTGTGAATGACCTTCAAATTTCTACTACCACCATCGCGGATGGCCTTCTACCAAAGATAATGTAAAAGCACACAAGAGCAACCTACTAATGAGATAAAAAAAGGAAGATCTATATGCCCGTGAATAAAAAGGGTCCATTAGCTTCAATTAAGTCTACAAAACTCGGGATTTAGACAAGAAAACCAGTAAAGTCCATCTAAACCCTTTGTTGTGCAAACCTAACTAAAACTATCAATCAACCAAACAAAAATGATAATTAATGTGTTAAACGCATCGGCTAACGCCTGCATAATGGTGCACATTAACATACAATAACTACAAACCTATTCTTGTTTTTATACCACACGAAGGGGACGATGGTCAACACTTCACATACCTCTCACGTAGGGTGCGCATGTAATCTTTCACCAGCACTGCCTCTGTAATTAGGGGAGTACAACAACAGCCCTGACTACTGTGCAGATCTGAACCTCCCCCATGCTATTATATCTTAAGCAATACACCACGAATACTTATCCTTATCTAAATGGGCAAAGGAAGTGAAGCACCTTACTGATCGATATGGTATGTGCCAAGCGACTATGGAACGGCCTGTGTTGGGTTGCACGGGCTGTTTTTGCCACCCCTGGCACGAGCCATGCTAACCACCCCTAACACGAGCTATGCTAAGCTGGGTTGGCTCATGCTGGTGCCTCGTGTCAGTCGGTAGGCCGACCGGATGATTGGGCTGGTTGGCACTGTCATTCATTATTGACATTTATGAAATTCAATTCTACCTTTTCCAGCCCAATTCAATATACTACCACGCATTTAGTTTGGTGGCCTTCTATCTACTAGCATTCTCGTGAATGAACTTCAATATCTTCTACCATTCTTGCGAATGGCCTTCAAATATCTTCTACCACCCTCGCGGATGGCCTTCTACAAAATGATGTCAAAATACTCACGAGCAACCAACTTGCTCACTAGGGAAAATCTAGGTGCTCTTTAATGCAAAGGTTTAATTAGATTTAGTTAAGTCTACAAAGGGATTTAGATATGAAAACCAATAATGGTCATCTAAACTCTTTTTCGTGTAAACCTAACTAAAATAAAAAAATCAACCAAACAAAACATGATATTAAATGTGTCAAATGCATTGTTTAACACATGCATAAAGTTTCACATCCGACATCACAAATAGCCAATAGACTTTGAATGAATTGTTAGAATGCCCATATAGGAACCCTGATGATGTTTATCCGGAAGATGTTGAACGTCCCTTGGATGATATATATATTAGGGAAAATCTGCCGCTATATTATATTGATTACCCCGTCGTTGACCCTGTCGAATGTAGTGTGAGATCTTTTTAACATAGTGCAGCATATTTGGGAAAGCCTGAGACATTTTTTTTAATCATTTTACCATAGATAAAGGTATCATCTATAAAATGATTGCTAGGAGTTAAGTTCCCACTGTCGAATATATCACCAAGCCAACCTATACTACCCTTATGTTTTTCTATTATATAATTGATAGAAGGAAGATAAACCCTGGAGCATCGATTATTAGGCACAAGTTTTGGGTTTCCACTTTGAGGAAGGTGGTAAAGAGTCTCTCGTGCGGGAAGCCTTTCCTGTCTTTTGGGAAACACATTATCCTACCTTATTTCATATCTAAACTACTTATTCTTCTTCTTTTTTGTTTAACACCTTGTTTCCCTTCCTTCTTTTATAGTTGACCTTACCTCGAAAGTCCATCCAAATACCTTGATTGTGGTTGTTTTGGCCATGAAAACAATGCAAACTTTGATTGTCCTCCTTAAGCTAAAAAGGATCATCTGTTCCACTAATTGAATTTTCTTGACCGAAACTCATAATTTCATCAAATTCATTTTCTTTGACAAAGGGTCTTTTTCCATGAACCACAATCTCTCACCGATGGTCGAAAATATCTCTGACATAAAAGATATGATACGCTTGAAACGCCCATATGAAATAATCTTCCCTCCAACCAATGCGACTTCTATCAACGGGAGTGAATCCCAACTCCTTGATTCAATACATATTATCAATATTTGCTCATTGAAATTTTAAAAAGGGACTTGCATAGTCACATAATAAATCTCCCAAATATAAGAAATAATTCCAAAGTAACATTGTTGGGCATATATAGGATTATTGTGACATCCTGATGAGACATCAAATGCATGTATTTTCCAAGACATTTAATTTCTCTTTCATTTTTATTTTGGAGGTAGATTGCTATGTTAAGATAGGTTTACATCATAAGGGGTTTAGATAAACATTTTCATTTTTCATATCTAATCCTTCATTTTGTAATTATTTTGAGTCCAATGTGGATTTTTGTCCTTACAAGCATCTAGATTCTATTTTTTGAGCTTATTTGTAGATTGTTCATAAGCACTTTGAAAAAGCTTAGTGAAGGTCATACACAAGGCCACGAGTCAAAATTGGGTAGAAAATAGAAGTGTTGAAAAAGGAAGACAAAGACTGGATTAATTGTGATCAGGGATTATGAATTGAGTTATGAGAATGATCTGAGAAGAATCCACATCCAAGAGTGGCACCATAGGATTTGTCTTCTCGAGCGCTATAAGATCGACTATACGAACTCCTAAATTGGATCAGTGGTTCACCCCGTACCTATGCATACAAGATTGAATGAAAAAATCTAAGTCTCAAAGAAAAAAAGACTTACATGACCAGTGCCAAGACCGTGCCAAGAAAATGAAGTCTAGGCTGTGAGCCGCATAATCTTGCATGGCCCGCGCACTCAAAAGGTAGTGGACATAACTCTAGTTAGTGAGTTGTGTGCTTAGAACAGAATGATGAAGACTCCAGTTCGTGGCCCGCATATTTTTGCAAGGCCACACGCTCAGAATGTTGAGGGGTAGCACCAGTCTGCTACCCATGTGCTTTTGCACGACCCCTGCTGACATGGCACTAGTGGTGGCATTAGGGTTTCGCTTGGGTTTTCCAATCTTGGGCCTTTAGAGGCCCATTTATCTTCTCCCATGTAAGGATCCTTTAGTGTCCTAAAATTTAGTAAGTACTCATAATGTTGATCTTAGTTTTTTTTTGTTGGTAGGAAAGAAGAGAAGAATTCTCTCTCTAGATTTTTTCTTCTCTTTCCTTCTTTTAGCTCTTAGATCCATGGCATTCACTTCAATGGAAGCCATGGATTTCATTTTAGTGCTAGAGCATTTTTATTTCTTGTGGAAATATTTGTATTCATGACTTAATGTTGCCTTTGTGAGATTCTTAAATTTCCCTATGTTTATGTCCTATAAATATTTGTGCTTGATTTATGCTTTACATTCTTAAAATATTTATGACATTCCATGTTTTATGATTCATCCATATATTCATGCATAGTATAATATCATGCTAGGTTGAAATGCTATCTCGGAAGTTTTAGATTAGAGTTGTTATAGGTTCAAAAGTATAGAGGAGGTGAGTGCATTCATGCTATCTCGAGAGTACCATTCCGAACGTTAGACTCCAATTCGAATTATCTAGTTGTGTAATAATCATGCATGTTATGGGCGCTAGAATAATCTCAAACGAGGGGAAACCCTTGGCTTGCCCCGATAGATGAGCATAATAGTTTGTGGCGACTATGGTTGTCGTGTAGCAACTAGGGTCACATCAACCCTAGAGTCATCATGAGATGTAAACTCCTCTTCCGCTCTGGTCCTGAGGTATGGTTTCTATATTGGAGTTCCCAGCATGTATTGTCCTCACACTCATATTGATGAGACATGATTTTGATATTTTCTTATTACAATTAACATCCCTTTTTAGCTTGTTTTGTTAGTGGTTGGTTAGATTATTAGGTGTTCTAAAAAATAGGAATTTAAAATGACCTTGTGTGGTTATTTTCCCTCATCTCCCTAGTTTGTAAGCATGTGATGTCTAATGTGGTCTACCTTTATGATATGGTCAATTCATATATGTTTTGTGAGCTTATTAGGAGACTATCATGAAGTGGACCATTCGCATGGAATGTGGAAGGTTGAAGAAGGCCATTCACAAGAATGGTAGAAGAAGGAAGGTCACTTACAAAGTGGTAGAAGAAAAGGTGAAGGAGAGAAAAGTAAAGAGTGAAGAATGATCTATATTTTGAAGTAGATTTCTGAGAAATTCATAGAATAACCATCCTCAAATGGTGGTACCATTGGATTTTTCTTCTCGAGTACCCTAAAAATAACTACAAGAACTCCCAAAACGGATGAACGGTTCAGGAGGAAGCAAAGCAAAACTAGAATGATTTCTGTCATGACTTGCAGATTTAAGTTGAGATCAATAATTTACTGGAAGCTAATATTTGACATTGTAGCGACACGAGTCACGAGGAAGATGTCGCAGGTCACGAAAATGACCTTGCAACTTACTTTTTACTCCCCTTTTTCTTGTACTATAAATAGAACTTCATCCACTCATTCCTTAGTTTTCTTGGCCTTACTTGGGGGCTCCAAAACCCTAGTTTCTATACTTCTTCTTCAATTTCTTCTTCTCTCTTTGTAGCTTTTTTTCTATGGTATGGTTTTGATTATATTGGCTAGTTTTATAGTTGGGAACAATTGATTGAAGCTTCCAAACCAATGTAGTAAGAACCTCTATTTCACTCTTCCTTAAACATGTGTTAGGTGATCAGAGATGTGCACAATTTCTTAGCTCTTTGACATGAAAATCCAAGAACATGGAATCAGAACTTCTTGTTGGGTAAATAATGTTAATCTTGCTAGATGAGTATGTTAATGTGGTTTGTTATCTTATTTTTCCTAAGGTTGAAATGAAAGGTTGAACCTTAAATATTGATTGTTCTAGGTTTAGTTTAAATGAATTCTTTGTTTGGTTAAATGGCTAGGCATTTGGTATGCTTGTAGTTGTTATCAAATCTATGATTCTTCATGTATAATGCCATTGATGAAATATCTTTATGGTCGTTGAACGTCTAAAGTGATTGTCAATGAGGTTTACAAATGGTCGTTGAACGTCTTTGTGAATTACTATTAAGAAGAAATGAATGTTGATCTTCAAAATGGAAGTGATAGTGTTCCCCATAGATAATGAATGTGATAGGATGAGTGAATGGTTTTATGATCTATAAGAGGATTGGAAGTGAGAATTAATGTCCTCCGAGGCTTTGTCATTTGTAGTTTTTACCCATTTTTCTTAGTTTGTTGCATGATTAGCATGGTTACTTGACATTGCTAGTTTTCTTGTCTTTGAATTTATAATTTAGGAAAAACCAACCTCCCCCCGGTATACTTTCTGGTACATATATATATGTATGTATGTATCTACATCTAGCCTTATATCATCCTTATATGCATGAACCCTTAGGAAAATCCCTCTTCTTCGTGGACAACCCCGATTTGCTACTATCTACTTAATTGTATTTAGTAAGCATTTATGACTTATAAATTGTAAATATGAGAAGTACGGTGATGACCTCCCAAATTTTTGTGCCACTGTCGGGGGAAGAGGCATTTTTAAAAGTATTTGGGCATACCATGTGTGAGTATGTGCTAGTTGTCTTTATTTGCCTTTTCTTTTTGACTCTTTTTATTCGGAGTAGGTATTTCTTGAGTTCTTGGTGAATTTTTTTTATCAAGAATCCTTGCAATACCATTCCAACTTTTTGGGGGGAAAAGTATGGAACATCTCACCTTTAGGGAACTCATGATGAGAAGAGAGGCTAAACGAGTAAGGTTTTGTGGGATTTGTTATTCCAACCATCCTACCAAGTCTTGCTATATGTTGAGGGATAGGAACTACGAGGAGGAAAGAACTGTTGGTTTTCAAAACCAATGGTATTATGAAGAGTGCTATTATGAAGATAGAGTTGATGGTTTTCAAGGGCAAGAAGCTCAAGAATGGTGTTTGTACCACGATTCTTACAATCCGAGGTGGAGTGGTAATCCGGATTTGTGGTATGAAAACTAATCCTACTAGCAATATGGTTATCTTCCACCACCTTACACCATACTCAAAAACCAAGCCCAAGAAGAAGGTTTAAGTTTGACAAACGCGGAGATTACGGATGCTATAGCAAACTTGACTAAGTTAGCCAAGACTAATGAGGAAGTGGAATCTCCAACCTCCTCAAGAATCAAGACTTTAGAGAGGCATGCGAGCAACATGATGGAAGTGGTGGTCTGTATGGAATCTTGTTATTCCAATGATACACCATCCCAAGTCAAACTCGAAGATACAGTGAGTGAGGTTACCTTAACGAATGATTTAGAGTTCGAAGGAGATGAGGATTTGGTTGTTGAATACAAATAATTAAGTTGAGGAAAAGGTGATTGTGCTACATCCATTTCCATCATTTCCCCTACCCCCAGCTAGTGAACAGACTCCACCATTTTTTTGATGTTTTGAAGGAGATAGGAGATGAATCAAAAGACTATACCAGGCCTCCTAACCACTCCACTCCTTTAAAACCAACTCCACCTTCTCAAAACTTTCCTCTTGAAAGATTTGTACACCCACCTCTCAACTTTTGGATACTCATGGTGAAGGGGTTCAAACCTTCACCATATGGAAAATATTAGGGTCATGCCGATGACCTTAAATTTGTGGTGCTTCTCGAGAGGTAATCCGAGCTTTTAAGTTAGGCTAGTGTTTTTATTTTCTTAAAAAAATTCTCAACCATTTCCTTAAACCCTTACCCAAAATCACTAAAATATACCACCATCAAACCCCCATCTAGGAGTACTACTAGTTGTTGCTTTTTGTGGGTGTTGATCCAGACTTATATAGTTGTATATTTGTAGTGGATGGGTCAAAGTTTCATAATGTATGGAGTTCGAGAACATGGAGGAGATAACATTCATTGAGGATTGATCATTACTACTACCGGGAAGGCCCTTTAAGGTCCTAGTTGTGAGTTTTTTTTCTTTTTTCTTTCTCCCATATTTCTTTATCTTATCCTTTTGTTCACATTGAGGACAATGTATGTTTCAAGTGGGGGGGGAGAGGAAAATATATCATTGTATTGTAGTGTAGTGTGTATATGCTCTACTTTGATTTGTTTAGAAAAAAAATTCCCGCTAAGTTGAAAACCCGAGAGGGTAACTTAGGCAAAATTGGGGGGTCCGGATAGGTGGAAAACCAAAAGGGAAACCAATGCAAAAATTAAATGCCTTATAGTGTGGGAAAATGTGAGGTGTGCGCTTTGAAAGAAAGGAGAGGCTAGGATGAAAACCCAAGAGGGCTCCTCGGCAAAATGAGAGAATTAAGAGAAATGGAAATATGTGAACTCTTCTCTTGTTTTACCTATTTGTGGGATTTCCGAGTAGAGTATGCTATCTTCTTGACTTTATTTTTATGTTTATACCTCATTCTTATTATGGCATGATTTTGTGGTTTTGGTGGTTTAGGACTCCTTAGGTCGGGATGTGAGGGTTGGCAAGCTCTTATATTTGGGTTAGGGTAGTTCTAGGAATAATTTGTTGGTTGTGCTCTTGGGAAAAAATATCCTAGAATCACCTTAGAACTTTGTTTGTTCTTACTCGAGGACGAGAAGGGTCTAAGTGTGGGGGGAATTGATGAGACGTGATTTTGATGTTTTCTAGTATAATTAACATCCCATTTTAGCATTTTTTTTGCTGGTGGCTGGTTAGATTATTAGATGTTTTACAAAATAGGGGTTTAGAATCACCTTGCGTTGTTATTTGCCCTCATCTCCCTAGTTTGTAAGCATGTGGTTTCTAGCGTGTTCTACCTTTATGATTTGGTCGATTCATATATGTTTTGTGAGCTTATTTGGAGACTATCATGAAGAAGACCATTCGCATGGATGGTAGAAGATTGAAGAAGGTCATTCACAAGAATGGTAGGAGAAGGAAGGCCACTTAAAAAGTGGTAGAATATAAAGTGAAGAAGGAGAGGAAAGTAGAGGGTGAAGAATTATCTAAGTTTTGAAGCATATTTATGAGAACAATACAAAAAGATCCATCCTCCAGTGGTGGTACCATTGGATTCTTCTTCTCGAGTACCATAAAAATAACTACAAGAACTGTAAAAAAAAAGGATCAACAGTTCACTCGGAGGAAGCAGAACAAAAATGGACTGATTTGTGTCGGGACTCGTGAATTTGTGTTGCAACTCACGAACATGAATTTACTGGAAGCTGATTTTTCGACACTATAGCCTCACGAGTCGCAAGGAAGGCATCACGGGTGACGGAAATTTCCCTTTAGCTTGCTTTTTTACTCCCGTTTTTCTTGTACCATAAATAGCACTTCATCCACTCATTCCTTAGTTCTCTAAGCCCGACTTGGGGCCTCAAAACCCTAGTTTTTCTTCATCTTTTATTAGTTTACTCATTGAGGGTTGCTATTTGCAGCCCCTATATTACTCCTTACAGCCCCAATTTCAATCTGAAATGTCTAAGCTACCCCTTGTTATTGTTTTAATATTTAGTCCATGAATTATTTGGAAATTTATCACCTGGGCCCTTGTTTTTCGGAGAAGAAAAGGGACTCTTCTCCCATTTTCTCTCTTTTCCAGATCTGAACATTTCCCCTTTTCGCCGTGTCTCTCCTTTCATCCGTCGTTGCCACCGCGTTGCCGCCCACCTCTCCTTTCATCTGTCGTTGCCACCGCGTTGCCGCCCACTTCTTCTTTCATCAGCCGTTGACACCGATAGCTGGACAAAGTGGGTCTTTTGCCGAGAGACAAGAGAGTCTATCTTTTGCCGCCGACCGGGCCTTTCCCCGATCATCCGCCGACCTGTCCCTCCGTTTTTCTCCAATTTTTCGGCCCAAAGGTTTCGACCATCTGCCCCTGTTCCGTGGTTCTGGCCATTTCTCCGACCCGAATTCGGACCACTCCTGTCGCCAATGTTCTGTCCGGCCCGAGTTCGCGCCGCCACCGAGTTCTGCTCTGTTCTGAATTTGCGTCGCCCCTGTTCTGTTTGCTCTGTCCGATTTTTTCCTCCGCGCCGAAAGACTCTTGGTTCTGCCCAGCTTGTTCTTCTCACAAGAGCGTAACAAGTAAGTTTTTTTTTTGAATTCCTGTTAATTTTCGAGGAGATTATCTATTTGGGTTTTCGATACATTTGTTAAGGATTCAGCTATTGATGTGCATTTGTATAATGTCGTTGAAATTGGTTTGTTTGTTGGATTGGTATCTTTTGAGATTTATATGTTGCCAAGTTTGCTTAGTTTGTCCCAATATAAGTTTGGAAGAATTTTAACAATTCACACAATTGTTTGACTATTATGAAAAGTTGAAAGTGTGAAGATATACATTACTATGAATCTAATGACCTTTTATGATAGGTTCCTTACTTGCATGTATGGTAACGTAATTCAATGGTCAAATTAGCTGATTTTGATTGAATGTATAGCAGATAACTAGCTTTGCTTGAGAATAACTAGTTTATATAATGTCAATCATGTATTGTTAGCTGATGGGGATTGTCACTGAGCTATATTAATTTGAGGATTGTATTAGGAAGGTAAGGAATGTGTGAACTGTATATTGTGGGCTGTAAAGCAATTGAATTTCCTAGTTCTTGGTGTTTGAGAATCATGGCTGAAGCATAGTTCAATGAAGATGCTGAGACCTTAAACTTATGCAAGAAAATGATGGGGAGAGGTGAATGGCTGCCTCTCATGGTTACTTTTGATCCTATAGAAGGGTGAGTACTGGTGAAATTATCCCGGTTGTGCTATAGCATTAACAGTCATCTGATTTTTTTACAATTTGCCAAACAGATTCACTATGGAAGCAAATAGGTTCATAAAGGACTTAACCGTGGTTAATATTATTGAAGGAATGTCATTGAAGGAATGTTCTGTAAACATATTTTAGTAAACAATATGCTGCACGTCTTAGCAAGTGGTTTAACTTCCGAATTTGCTGTTATAGTTTTGTTGGGTTATGATTTATTGGCTTTTCCAGTTTTAAATTTATTAGCTTTAATTGTTGGATTTTTGTATATTTTGTTTGTATAACCGAAGCTTAATGCGTCCAAGTGCTCTGTTGAAAGGTGGTTGTTAATGGAAATTTCTTTTGTTAGTAATGAAATTCATGAGAAGGCTGCATTTTGATGATAAAAAGTTTGCCCTTGTAACATAAAGGGTGGAATAAGGAATGTACGTTTAGAGACTAAGATTTAGGTTGTCTAGTTTCTTCATTTTTTATTGATGAAGAAAGCATTCCAAAGCAGCAGCAGCAAGGACAAAATAAATTATGAATAGCTTAGTCTTCATGTGGTAAAACTCATTCTGTGGCCTGATATGTGTGGCTTGTCTCAGCCAATTGAAGATAACATGGAGGAATCCATGCTTTTGTGATATTCTCCGTTTTTCAGTTGCTTTAACTACACAGTTACAGAATCCATAGATTTGTTCTTGAGCTGCCCAGATTTCATCCAACTTGGTAACATAAATTTCTAATTTTATCCTGAAGTTTGTTTATGTATGCTATGATCTTCTTCTTTTGTGTTTTTGGTTTAAGCTATGTTTGATTATATTTCTGTAAATGTTCTTAACTTGCAGTTGGTCTATTTCCCTTGTATTTTGTTCATTCCTTACGTGGCCGTGGCTTGCGAAGGAGTGGCAGTGGCAGTGGCTCGCGAAACCTCAAACTCTAGGAAAGCATTACAGACCCTCAACCTGTGGAAAGAAATCT
>JAULKK010277786.1:0-14707 GCA_032355705.1 Rubia peregrina
AATTATATATAGTTAGGCTTATATGGGTTTACGGGTTTGGTCTGGGTCGGGTCTGGGTGTTAGTATTTTAGACCTGGATTCGTATCTAAAAATATTGACCCGCACCCAATGGGTCTAGAACCTGTGGGTCTGTGTCGGGTTCTAGACCCATGATCATCCCTATTTGCCGATAGTGGATTCATTAGAAGATGTTGATCAGATTTCTAGTTTTGATTGGTGTGGATTTGTGTGGAAGAGGCTTCCATGGTAGGTATTTATAGGGCCGACATTCAAAGAAATTCAATTCTATGAATGCATGTTTAATCATACCACTTCTTGCTTTCTTTTACCGCTATCCAATTCCAAGATTTATTGATCTGATTGACCTTCCATTGAACCCACACTGGGATACTGAAACTGTGAAGAAGCGTTGTTATTTATATCAACATGGAGGTTGCACTGGTTTCCTTAGAAGTAGTCGTCAATTCCCATTGAGAGACATGGAGTACTGGTTGGTGATCTTCCGATGAGAAAGAATCCTTTTTCTACTACTAGAGCATCGTCTTTGAAGAGCAGGTTGCGCCGATTCATTGAGCTGGAGTTGCCTGTCGGTGTGGAGGATGATGAGGAAATTAAGCGCACGACGAAAACTGTAAGTTTTCTGATTTATTGATTGATTTAAGTTTCTTTCTAATCATCTTTCTATTTTTTCTGTGTTGAAGTACATATTTTTTAATGATGAGGTTCATTTTTTGTATGATGAGGTTTCTTTACTTGTATGATTCTTGATGGTTTTGAGTTTTTCCTGAGATGCTGATTTTTGTTTTCGCTGAGTTTATGATTTATTGTGATTCAGTTTTAATTCTTGATGGTACTGAGTTTTTTTGGTATTCTTTTGATGTATTGACAATTAATTCGAAGAAGCTGCATTGTTTTATTTTTAGTTCTTTTTTTATCGTTCAGTTTCAGTTGATTTGTGATAAGGTTTACTGTTTTCATGTTAGGATTCAATTTTTTTGGGAACTAAGATAACTTTTCCATTGAAACACATCAAACATTTACAGCTCCTCGATGTCCCCTAGTTTGTTTCAACCATAAGCTTTGCACAAAACTCTCTAAGTTTATGTCTCATCCATGCTCTACATACTACATTTTCCACTATGTTCTTTGTGATTTCTACATCATTTACATTTTCATTAAAGTATCTATCATTCCTCAAATTCCATATGTTATAAACAGTTTCAACTGCGGCCATTTTTAGCATTCCTGCACTTCTGCCTTTCCTCTTGCATTTGCAACATAACCATTGTAGTTCCTACTCCCAACCTTCAGGCTCTCTTTCCATTTGTAGCCAATCAAGCACAACTCTTCATATTGTTCTTGTTCTCCTGCACTGAAAAAATAGTTGTTCCAATGTTTCGTTTTCATCACAAAAAAATAGGTGTTCCAGTGACAGCACATCCACAAAGTGAACTAAGTACTTGGCCTTGCCTAATTTCCATAGAACACAACTTTCCATGTTACATCCTCCTGGTGTTACCTGATTTCATTGTAAAATTTTCTCATCTTGAATCTCTTCTTTTCCAACTGATTCCTCCAGGCTTCTACATGTTTCACTTTATCTCTGCACTTACTTAAGGTCTTCATCATCAATGAGCTAGAGTTTGGGAATTCCATATTCAGTACATCCCTAACTTTCACATAATAAGTATGGATCCATTTGATCCACAACCTACCAGTCTTCCTGCAAATATTCCACAAGTTCTGTCTCAGACTAGCTACACTTCATTTCATCAGTGATATTACATTTAATCCCCCTGCCTTTTTGAGTTACATACCTTATCCCATACCACTGGAGCTTTTCTGGTTATTACTTCTCCACCACTCCACACATAAGACCTGCAAATAGCTTCTACATACTTCAATACTGCTTTTGGGATTGGAAAGTACTGCCACCCGTAATTTGAAATAGTAAATAGCCCACTCTTTACTAACCGAACCCTTCCTGCATTGCTAAGGAGCCTGTAACTCCAATGCTTTAGCTTGTCCACCATCTTGTCTATGAGAGGCTAACATACTTGAATAGTTAGTCTCCTGCTTGATAAAGGTACTCCAAGATATTTAAATGGCAGGCACCCTTCCATAAAACCCGTAGTTGGCTTTATAAGTTTTTTATGCTCCTCCTCTACTGCACCAAATTAAACTTTACATTTAGCTTCATTCACTCTCAGACCTGTAGAGTTTTCAAATTTTCTATATGAATCCGTTAGAATTTTCACTGATTCAGCCTCCCCTTTTGCTAATAACAAGACATCATCTGCAAAGTTTGGGTTTATCAGCTTCAATTCTTCACACATAGGATGATATCTGAATCCTTCTTTTTTCCTTGCCTTATGCAAGCATCTACCCATGTACTCAATAACAATGACAAACAACAAAGGAGATATGGGATCTCCTTGCCTCAAACCTCTACGTGCTTGTACAAACTGAGTTAGATTCTCATTGATACTATATTTATAGCTAACAGTTTCAACACATATCATTACCCATTTTGTAAACTGCTCAGGCATACCCCAATTCTTTCATTATAACTTCCAAAGCTCTCCATTCAACTGTATCATAAGCTTTCTGAATGTCCATTTGAATTAAACATTTAGAAACTCCACTTTTTATGTTATAACCTCTAATTAGTTCATACACTAGTATTATGTGATCATGAATACTACGGCTAGGTACAAAAGCTGCTTGGTTCTCATGTATAACCTCAACTATTACTTTGCTCAATCTATATTTTAACACCTTAGAAATAATCTTGTAAAGAGTTGTGCAGCAAGATATAGGTCTTAGCTCTCTAACCTTCTTTGCTGCTGGATGTTTTGGCACCAATGTCACTAGTGCTGTTTATAGGATTGTACATTTTTCCATTTTCAAAAAAGTCTTTTACAGCCTTCATCAGATCAGCCTTGATGGTTGTGGGTTTTTGTTATTTATTGATTATTTTATTGTTTTTTAGATGACTTGATGTTTATGGTCTTCTGATTTTTTTGGGTAGCCTTTGGAAGTTGCTATGAAGAAGTTCATGAGGTTTGTTTCAATTGCGAGTGACCAATTTTCTAAATGTTTTTATAAGATCAATTAAAGGGCAATGAAATAGACAATCAAAAGGCAATGTAATAGACAGTCAAAAAGGCAAAGAAGAAGACCCGACTGTTTTTGTGAAAAAAGGTTCTTGTGAAGGATGTTCATCCAACTTTTGATATGCTTCCAGATGATTATCTTCAGTAGTTTTTTTATATTGATTCAATGATCAAGGAAGTGTTTGACGGAAAGGCAAGGGCTGCTGATATTTCGTCATTTGACCTTTCTAGATTCATCAATAACAATGAAAATGTTAATGGGAATGTGTAGTTGTAGTGTTATTTAGTTTTGGGATTTGTAATGGTTTGTTGATGAACGAAAGTGTTTAGACTTTTATGTCTTAAATTCTGTTTTGGTTGTTGTTGAATTAAATATTAATGATTTGAAATATCTATTATTTGATTTCCAGATTGTGTTTACCAGATTATTGTGAATAATTGATGTTTCTGTGTTTGGTAAATGGATTCATTTTGTATGTGCTGGTGATCTTGAAACATAAAATTATTTTGCAAAATATAAGGCTGACGTTGAGTAATGATTCAGTTACCTTTGATGTAAGACAAGTAGTTAATAAAGTATGAGGTTCACAAATTTTGTAATGACGTTAATTTATTTTTTAACAAGGTTATAATTTATACAAAAAAATAATTTGCAAAGTGTAACAAAAAGGAACCTACTTCCCATGTTTTATGGAAGCAGTGTAAGTTATGGAGTGCAGAACGTGGCAATGGATATCATGGGGTAATGCAGATTATGTAGTTGTGAAAGACGTGTTTTAGTGATACTAGAAAATAGGGATAATTGTTGTTGACTTTTTTAAAATAGCTTTTTCCACGTTTTAATGAGTATTTGGTGTTTCTATTTTTGGTGATGAGGTTCATTTAAATTAGGTTGACGTTGTCTTTATTCAATGTTCAGTTATTACTATTCAGCTTTTGAAATGTATAGTTTGTAGCTTTTTATGCATTTTTATTGCCGCCGTAATTATTACACCTTTCAATTTCCCTAAAAAGTTACTTTTTCTCTTTCTAATAAGAAACCTCTTCAAATTACTTGTTCTATTTAAGTTGAAACATGAAATGATTTTAGAAATATAACATTTTCTACATCTTTCCACTTTCTTCTGCATTCAACCTTTTGAACTCTTTTTACATACTCAGAAAAATAAAATCTCATATTGGTCAAGTCTTAGCGATGATTTTTTGATCGATTTTGTACTTCACCTTCTTTTTCTCTGTGATTTTATATCGATGAGAGGAGTTTATAGTTCTTGGGGGGCTGCTGTGAGCTGGAGTTTCTTCAGGCGGCACAACATTCCTCTTCTGATGACTCTAAAGGAAAGAGATGGTGGTGATCGGGATTTTTTGTTGTCTGATGAAGAGGAAGGTTCCCATGAAGCTTCGACTGCTTGAGTTCATAGGAAAAAAAGTGTATTGAGGTTCGATTCGGGTGGCTCTTAGTTATGGATAGGTCAGGTGATGTGTTTTTATTGAACCCTCTTCCAGGTATTAAAATTCAGTTTCCTAATTCTGAAGAAAATCTTTTTAATTATAGTGGTCACACTAGGAATACTATGTTATCTGTTAATCCAGCATCGTGTTCAAGATTTCATCTTATGGTTATTTTTAATTCTTGTTGTTTGGGACTTTGGAGTTCCGGGGATGACACTTGAACTGAGGTTAAAACCAGTTTTGAAATTTTGTGATGTTAGTTAATATGGAGGTAGGTTTTATGCAGCGTGTGCTACTGATCTGGGTGTTCAAATTTGGTATTTTGATCCTTTTGGACTAGAATTTAATGAGTTTCATTGTTGGATTACTGATATTTGTACTGTGTATGGTGATGTTTTCTTTACTGAGAATCATTTAGCTGAAACATTTAATGGAATGTTTCTTTTAGTTAGGTGCTTAGTTGGAGTTTTTTTCGTACTTTAAAATATTTGAATTAGATGTGGAAAACAGGGAGTTTAGAAGAATTAGTAGTATGGGAAAAGATGCACTGTTTTTAGGTAACAATGTGTCTTTGATGGTTGCTTCATCTTCAACTCCTGATGGTATATTGAAACCGAATTGTGTCTACCTCACTAGTGAAACCATGAAAACTCATGTCTTGTCTGCATAAGAGATTTTGTATGCGTCGACTTTTGAGATTGAAGGGATTAGGATAGAAACTTTAAATGCTAGTAATCATGATTCGTCCATATATGGATTTGAATTTTTGTGGATTGTTCTAGCTTCAAATTGGATTGATGTTTTTCAATTTTTATGTTGTAATTTGAATGCTTTTTTAATGAAGAATTTTCTATTTTATATATTGAGGTTTATGTATTTTTGCAATGGGTTTAGTTATTACAAACTGATGTCCCTTTTGGAAATGAAGTTGTTGAATAAATTAATTTAAATAGAAGTACTATAGAAACATAATCAGAAATTGCAAACATCAATGCAAAAAATTGTAACCTCAATATGTATTATTGAAAATCACCAGAATTATTTTAAAAAACCTTTTGTTATTCAAACTTTGCTTCATTAAAAAAACTGATAAACCAAATGTTAATGATGTTTCTCATCAGGAAATGAGGTTCTTGCATGATAAAATAAGGTTCTGATATTTTCAACTGAATAGACAATCACATAACTTTAATGCAGCATTACATAAAAACTTGAAAACAACTCCATGTTGACACAAAATAGATTAAAACAGGTGAGCGTTTGGTGTCTTTGAGCCAAATTCATTGGTACTTGGATTCTTCCTTTCTATTGATGATTTTGATCTTTTGTTCCTTCCTTTTGTCTTTGTGTATTCTGGATTAAGTATAACTGGTGCGAGAATACTTCATGTTTGTCGTGCTAGTTTCTAAAACTGTAGTGTCTTCGACATGTGAGGTTAGGGCGTTGATGGTGGTTGAGTGTTTATCAGAGGATTCTTCCAATATTCTTCTTGCTTCAATGTCTCCCCCACTCTTTAATACCAAATTGTAGAATTTCCTTGTCATTTGTACACACCGTGGTATTTTGTTTCTTAGTTAATGGTGCCTGGGAATCAAGGAAACATCACTGATAAGTATAAAGTCAAGGAAGTCTAGAAGAACATCAACATTTTAAAATGGAAACATCCCTGATAATTATAGTAACCTCATTCATTATTATAGAAGCATCAACAGAAGGGCCAAAAAGTTCAGATTTGATAATACTACTATTTAATTCAGAAAAGATCATCTAGAATTCAGTAGACACCATTGTTGATACGGCAAACATATGCATTCTAAATATTAACCTCATTCAGAACTGTATAAATATTGACAGATTTAACTAGCTATATTGCGCTTGCGATCTTTGTTTCTTTGTTCCAGATTCCCATTTTGCTATCTTAGTCCACCTAAAGCGTATGTACTCGTATGGGATTCGTGTTTCGTTGAACATGTGTAATACATGTAGGTTGTGGCTGCAAAGGAACCATACTTTATCAAAGTGTTTGCAGAAACATTTCATTTTTGCCTGCTGAGTTGCTGTTGGCTTTGTGTATAGAACTACTTCTGCTTTAGAGGTACCGCTTTCATACAAAACTTCATAAATGCACATGTTTCCTCCATTCACTCGACATGCTCTTGATGCTATTTCGATATCCCACTGTAGCCTAAAATATTTGTAGATCCCGTGTGTGTAGATTCTTGCTGCGTGTTTGAGGATTGACGAACCTTCTTCATCCTCTCTTGTCTTGCTCTGTAACAATAGAATTCCTTATCTGCTTCTTTGGTTCTCCAGTTATGGATTTTGGCACTGTAAATCTGATAAAATTTGACGAGTGTTGTAGTCTTTGATGCTACTGACAACAACATTGGTACCCTCACTTCTTTGTAGTCTTTGAACCTAAAATTTTCAAATATCATCTGCAGGTTCATAAACATTAGCATGAAAAACATAAACCTCAGGACATATTATTCACCCATACATGTAAATAAATAGCAACCTCAATTGTAGGTTCTAAACATCATCGGGAAAAAAGAAACATCAATTGATAATATTCAAACATCAAAAGAAATGACCAACACGCTAAACTTCAGATTTACAAACCAGCAGTAGGAAAAAAACCTCATTCTATATTATTCACATATCATCAATAAAAACATAAACCTCGGTCCATATGATTGAGACACTAAAAAAACAATAACCTCAACTTTAGGTTTACAAAACATTACTAGGTAAAAGAACAACCTCGTTCCAGATTACTTCAACATTATCAGTAAAAATTGAAATTTCATTATATATTATCTAAACATCAGTAAGAAGAGAAATGTATGTAGGTTATACCTCCTGTATTGCTTTTGTCATTACCTGAACCTGATCTGGGAAAATTGTGATAGCCTCAATTTCTCACATAGATATCTTGAATGCTTTCAGCAACAAAAATTATTGGAAAGTGAGTATATTTTAAAAAAAAAGATAAATACATTTATGACCCTGACTTTATAGAGAAAGTGTCAATATAACCCTGCAATCTCAAGAAATGCTAAATTAACCCTAGCAAATAATTGTATGTGCAATCTAACGTAACTTTTGAAAAATATGTACCGATATAACCAAAATTCCTAATTTCGGCATTGAACAAATTCAGACATGACAAAACATAAAATGACAAAAATACTCCCTCTTTCTAAACCTATCTTCCTTCTTAAACCTAATGTTGACGCCGCCTTGCTGCTCCTGATGGAAACCACTGCCACTGCCAGGAACCACCGCTACCGTCGAAAACCTTTGAAAACACTGCCATCACTCTCCCCAGCCACCACCATCAACCGTCCCACCCACCACCACCACACACCCCAGCCACCACACACCCCAGTCACCACCACCGTCACAACCACCACCATCAGCCCCAATTATCACCACCTGCCATCACCACCACATGCCCCAGAAACTACCACCTGTCACAACCATCACCACTACACGCCACCCGCCAAATCTACAACCACTACACTTCCTGACAACTCTATTCAAATCAGGGTTTCTAATTTTTCCATCTTTGCCACCAATCTATTTCTCATTTTCCCTCATCACCATCAATCGATGGCCCCTCAACGTCCCGCCACATCGTTCGCGTTGCCCCGCCACCTGTCTTCAAAGATTTCATCGCTATCAATCCATAAACCCTCGATGACCCCACGATGTCTCGCCACCACGTTCGCGGTTGCCCCGCCGCCGGTCTTCATCTATAGTCCCGCCACCAATCCATAAATCCTCGATGGCCCCGCCACCGCCACCAATTCATAAACCCTCGATGGCCCTGCCGCCGCTGTGGCGTTGCTTCCTGCCGGTCTTCATTTGTAGGCCCCCAGCGTGTTTCCTCGCTCGCTAGCCCTGCTCACCACCACCCCACCATTCAAAAAATAAAATTGAAAAAGATGGGGAACTAAAAATCGAAGAAGACAACAAAGAAGAACACTGAAGGAGGAAGCATTGAAGAAGAACACTGAATTCCCACAAATTATGCTTCGATTTGGGTTCTGACACTGAATTGAAGGAGAAATGATTTTTAGTATTTTTCTTTTTTTGGGGCAGGGGTAAAATGGTCTTTTTAATAAAATTCGGTCAAAACTGATTGACTAAAAAGTCAGTAAAATCAAGAGTTATTTTGGCACTTTTTGAGATTGCAGAGTTATATTGACATTTTCAGTGTAAAGTGAGTTATTTTAGCACTTTACTCTAAAAAAATATCTCATTATAGAAAGTGTGCCACAGTTGGTGGAATGGAGGAAGTAATTTACACATTATTTCAACGATATTTATTGTTGAAAGAAATTCTTTTATGCTAAAGATTACTCCAATAATTTTTATGATCTGCCCTGGTCCTAAACGGAAAAATAGCAACAACAACAATTCAAAGACACAACTTTCCTTAGGTGCATTAATAAATTTAGAAAAAATGCATTTATGCCCCAGTTCTTGTGTATGTGCAGATATATTCCCGAGTTTTTTTTAAAGTGCATACGTACCTCTGTTGTGGTCTGAAAACTTGGTCAATTTTGGTCATTCCCGGATTCAATAAAAATGACGGTTTAATTCTGGTCATTCCTGAATTCGGCGAAAACGGTCATTTCCATTGAATCCGAGAATGACTGAAATTGACCAATTTTTCAGACCACAGCAGAGATACGTATGCACTTTTTAAAAACTCGGGGGTATATCTACACGTACACAAGAATTGGGGGTATGAATGAATTTATCCCATAAAATTATACCTGAAGTAGGACTGCTGGCTGGACTAGCAGTGCTAGAAGCATGACCCCCTTGAAAGAATACTTGAGCATCTGGTGACTTCCTGTCCAGGTGGAGCAGAGCTGCAAAAAGAAACTGTCACTAATGTTCCTCAACAAAACCCCTATTTTTTTAATTACAAAACAATTTTTGAATATCCGGAAGAAATTGAAAGAAAACAACCAAAAAATGAGCTAATGAGAATGAGCCGACTACCAAATCTCGTCATACTAATTTCAAAGTGATATTTGTCATTGTTAGTGAAACAGAGAAAGCACAAACTGACCAAGACACTATGAGATATTGGTATGCGTTGCAAACAGAGGGTAGGCCCAAAGCAAGAGGGATATTGATAGTGAGGCCTAAATCAGGGTCATTTCGGTCCTTGATGACTAGCAAGAGGCATTTCTTCTTGGCCTTGAGGAATCCCTTCAAGCCGGTGCAGCAGTCCAGGGCTGGGGCTTTTGCAGTGCCACAAACGTAATGCAGGCAGGTGGCTAGCCCCACTAGCGATGATGCGTATTCTTGCTTGTCCAGCACCAAATCTTGCCTTAGTTGTTTGTCAAGATTACATGTGATTTGCAGAATCTCATGTTCTTCGTTGCCGTATTATCCACTATTTTGATCGGATATCACAGTAAGTTCCTTATTTGTGTGTTGAGGTTCCAGTTGCATGTTTTTCCTGTCATTTCGAACAATAGAACATCATTTTTATCACGTTCATGTTAGAGTTGCACAAATTGAATCAGATTTTAGGAGAAATCATTTTACCCTGACGAATCTTCATAATTTTCGTTGTTTGAACCTTCGTTCGTGTTCACTGCTTTGAATCCGTCGAGAAGCTGCAAACTTTAGAAGTGAATTTCATCGAGATTGCGTTGAGTTTTGTTTTAGGTGATGAAGTTCAGATTGATTGATATTCGGCTGAAGTTTGGGGAAAATGAGATTGGAGAGAGAGCAGTTATTTTGGATTTGAATATTTTCTTTCATTAATTGCACTAAAGTCCCTCCATTTTGTTAGCTTTTTCAAGTAATGCGCCAAAATTTTGTTTTACACGCGGACCCCAAATCCTATGGCAAGGTGGTTTGTCTTGGTCCCTGTCTAAACTTTAGAATACTTAACAGGAGACCATATCTTGTATTTATTATATTTGTGAAATGTCTGCAATCATAAAAAATATATCACTTCAAATTCGATAATTTCAGGGTTCGAATTCTATATATTACATCAATTATTAAATTTTTAAATAAATTATTTAATTCACATGCTCTATTATTTATAGCATAACTTATTATTCATTATTCATTATTCATTATTAGTATATTAATATGTAATATAATTTGAGTCCGTCTCTTGAAAGACGGTCTTTTCATAAGTCATGGAAATATGGTCTTTTCATAAATTATGGAAAGACCAAGGTTTAAAGTGCAAATTAGAAGAAATGAAGATGAAATTTTCGGATTGCATGAATCAAATTATAAACTTTGTAACAACTACACGTTGCATAATAATTTTTTTTAATATTAATACTAAATTTTTTTACCTTTTATTATTTTAATTAACTTTCCCAAATTCTTACTTATAATTTAACTGTTATCTTCTTTTAAATATTTGTTGGTCATTTAAGTTTTATTCAATTTGGTTTACTCTCTACGTCTCCCTATTTGTGTCCTACCTGCCTTATTTGGTGTCCCTGTATTATCATCTTACTTCCATTTTTGACAAATATTTTAATGTAAAAAAGATGAAATATTTTTTTGTTCACGAACTATTTTTATGTTATTTTAATGACTTTAAAAAATGACATTTTTTGTGGTAAGACGAAAATAGAGGGATGGAGGGAGTAGTTTGATTTGGTTCAGTTCTGTTAGACTTAGTCCGCTTTAGTTGGATTCAGTTTAGTTCAGTGTAATTCATTTCCTTTTAGCTTTACTCAGCTAGGTTCATTTTGCTGCAGCTCGGTTAATTTTGATTTAGTTCGGTTCAGTTTGGTTCAATTTGATTCAGTTTAGTTTGGTTTAATTTGATTCGGTTCAATTCCGTTTGATTTAGTTCGGTTCAGTTGTTTCAATTCAGTTCAGTCTGATTCATTTCACTTCAATTTAAATCATTTCAGCTCAATTAGATTTGGTTTTATTTCATTTTGATTCAGTTTAGTTCATCGACAATTAATGAAGTTTAGTTCAACTCCGCTCCAATCAGTTCAACTCATCTCAACTCAGCTCTTTTCAGCTCTTCTTAATTCTTCTCAGCTTTTCTCAACCCTTCTCAACTCCAATAAATTCAGCTCATCTCCAATCAATTCAACTCAACTCAACTCTTTTTCTCAGCTCTTTTCAGCACTTCTCAACTCCAATACATTCAGCTCAACTCACTCTGTTTCAGCTGAAATGGGCATGACCTTATCCTGTTTAGATTCTGTATATGGTACTTGGACTCAAGGGGAGAATAGTTGGGATATCTCCTTAAATTTCAAACTAATGAAGAAATTTAAGAGTTTAGTTCATGAATGAAAAATTCAAGAACATTTGCGCTGATGAATAAGTGAACTCGAGAGTTGAAATTGAACTTTTATAAATAGAGAAGCGTTTTGAAGTCGCTCAAGGACGAAAAAAATATAATCCTTGCCTAGAAATAATACTTGCCTAGAGCAATAGGCAATCATCTGCATACTTAAAAACCTTGCAAATTTAAGCTTAACCCTTCATACAACCCAACCCAGGAGCAAACCAGTCTCATGTAGTAAAGTCTGCAATACTGAAAGTGCAAAACCACAAGACAAGAAGTGTAGCAAGAGCTTCCAATCCTTGCCCAATCCGGCTAGAATCACTTTTTGATTGACCACTTGATCCTGGGGAACTTGTTGGACCTGCTCAAATTAATCAATAGTATATTTTAGTCAATAAAATATTTTTTCAAAATTTCTAATTTGCCATCATTCTTGAAGTTAAATATGGCTCCGCCTTGTTAGAGAATATAAATTTTGCACTAACACATTTAATTCTATTCATGATTGCAGCCATTTTCCCAATTACTCTCTGTAACCTCATTTTGTTATCAAACAACCTTCAAATTTTATATGTAAACGATAAATGGGAGCGATGATTTATTGTTGAAATTAACAAATTAAGAGTGAGCCTCCTGACAGGTGGCCTGTCTATAAGCTTATGGACATGCCACTTATTTTTCACCATATAAACTTTATTTGTTAAATTACATACTCCCTCCGTTCCTCTATATGTGTCTCACTTCACTGTTCATAAGTAAAGTTTATGCAATTTGCATTGAAAAATTCTATAAAAGTACAAATGTAAAAATTATCGTATGACATATTCATAGTAACTTATATTTTCAGAATATTAATTTTTATAATTAATTTTATACATAATTTATGATATTAAAATCATAAAATCTTCAATGAATAGTGGAAAAAAGAAGAAAAGGTGAGAAAGTTATAGAGGAACGGAGGGAGTACTAAAATTAGAAATATTTTTTTATATTATATATTTTTATATTTTCACATTCAAATACATATTATTACTTCTTTTAACTTTTAAAATAAAATATTAAAATTTTATAAAAATACATTTAAGGTAAAATCACTGTGAACTGTCCTTAAACTTATGGAAACACCGTCTTTCCAGAGACTTTCTGACAAAAATATTAATTCAAAATTTTATAATTTACAGGTTATTTGAGCACAAAATTTATTGTTGAGAGAAATTCTTTTATGCTAAAGATTACTCCAATAATTTTTATGATCTTCCCTGGTCCTAAACGGAAAAATAGCAATAACAATAGTAATTCAAAGACACGAATCCCAGATTTTCCTCAGGTGCGTGCATTAATACATTTATACCTGAACTAGGACTGCTGGCTGGACTAGCAGTGCTGGAAGCATGACCTCCTTGAGAGAATACTTGGGCATCAGGTGACTTCGGGTCCAGGTGAAGCAGAGCTGCAAAAAGAATCTGTCACTCATCTTCCGAAATATGAGAATCAAAATGAATTGGATCATAAAATTAATTTGTACTATGTAGGATGACTCATAATCTTACATGGAGTACTTATTAAGCTATAAATCAATATTAGAATCATGAGCTCCTATCATAAAATCAATTGGTACTATGTAGGGGTAACCCATAATCTTATATCTTGAGTTATATGACTGTCTCACCAATGTGGGACTCTAACACGCCCCCTCACGTGCAGCGGTATGAATCATAGCGCAAACGTTGGCAGAAGGGGGTAGAGGGCGAACATTGGGCTATGATACCATATTAGAATCATAGACCCCTATCATAAAACCAATTGTTGACAGTCATATAACTCAGTATATACGATCATGTCTTCCCCCTACATAGTACCAATTGGTTTTATGATAGGGGCCCGTGATTATAACATGGTATCAGAGCCCAAGGTTGGCCCGTTGGCCCTTTCTGTCCACGTTTGCGCGATGATGTCATGCCGTTGCACGTGAGTAGGAGTGTTAGAGTCCCACATTGGTGGTTGACAGTCATATAACTCAGTATATAAGATTATGTCTTCCCCTACATAGTACTGCTTGGTTTTATGATAGGAGCCCATGATTCTAATATAATAACTGAATTGAAATCAATCTAATTTAAACCATTAAACTATATTAATATATGTAAAATTATTATAATGTGACATATTTTTTTTATATTCATTGTAATATATATTTAAAATTATTTAAAAAATAATACTTACAAAAATAAATATATTAATGAGAAATGTGTGAAAATGATCCTGTAATTTTTTTTAATATGTGGAAGCAACCCTGAATTCATTGAAAGGGGTAAAATGATCCGAGACTTGTGAAAGTGTCAAAATGATCATGAGGTTTTGACATCAATTGAACATAATGATAATATCCTACGAACACTTAGGGGCACTTCAACATTTTTTGAAAAACTCGAAATTATTTTGGCACATTCACAAAAAAATAGGGTAATTTTTGTATTTTGCCCTACATTAATAGTTAAAACTTGATACGATTGACTTCAAAATGTCAAATAAGAAAATTATAGTGGATTAAAAAGTTAAATTAGAAAGTTAATTATGTGATAGAGGGAATAGATCAAATCACTTTAAATGCCAATTACATCAAGCACGACCATAGCTTAGGGTTTTCACAGAGACACTATATATTTACAAAATACTCCATTTGTCCCACTATTAACTTCCTATTTATTTTTTTACGGTGTTTAATGAGCATGTTTGACCGTGAATATTTATAGTTGTATATAATAATGTCGCATAAAAAATTAATATTTAGAAAATAGATGTTAAAACAAATCTAACGATATGTCAC
>JAULKK010277812.1:0-14704 GCA_032355705.1 Rubia peregrina
ATGTTTATTTTAGTGTTTTAGTGAAAAAACACTTAGGCAGTCCAGGCGGTCCAGGCGGTCTAGGCGGGATTAGGCGGGATTAGGCGGTCCTAGGCGGCCTCGGCGGCCTCCAGGCGGCCCAAACGCCTAGGCGAGGCGGAAGCCAGGCGCCCAGCACCTAGGCGCCGCCTAGACCGATTTTTAGAACACTGCATACCAGTACAGAAGACCTATAGTAGACTAGAAAAATAATTCTAATCTAATTACAATATTACAATTACAAGAATATTACAAGAAATATTACTATGCCTTAACACTTAGTCTAAAGTTAATTTTAAAGATGATTTTGCTATCCGAATCTGATGCTTCTCGAACCCGATCAATCTATACCACAAGTCTCTTGGTTGCAATCTGCAAGAAATAAGCTCTGGGAAATTCTAGGGGAAAACTCTCAAATGCTTAAGTTGGACAACCGTATGAATACCGTATGATAATGAATGAATGAATACCAAAACATTGAAATACCTTGTATTTATACCTGAGTAACCCTACTAGTGTTTGAGTATAACTTAACTTTTGTATGATGCTATTAATGTCGATAAATACGATGAGACTGTAGACGGTTTCTATACTGACTTCCATGGGTCAAAATAGGCACAACAACTTATTTGGTATTGCTAGGTTGAACCATCATAAACCCCCCCCCAGAAAACTAAAGATCTCCTCGATATTTTAGGGGTATTCGAGGGATTGAACAATGACGTCCTGATAAGATATCTCAAGGTCATTCAACCATAGGATTGAGTCCTGGTATGCTTGGCCATAAGATTGTCTACTTCCCTCGAGATGATGTTTGATTTTGTCATCTATACTTCCCTCGAGGTGTTTGTCTACTTCCCTCGTGGATGACGGTTTCTTTTACGAAGGACATCAAAAGATTCTCACGCCTTTTCAACTTTTTGTCTTTCCGAGATAATCTTTAAGCATCCGTCTTTTCGGCCTTCATAACTGCCATTCTACCCCACTTTTACTTCCTCATTTTATTTCCAGGCTATTTGAATGAGTTTCTAGCCTCCATCAGCCTCTCTATCTTTACCACTATTCTGACAATTTCCCCTGTTTTCTTCCGACGAGCAAGTCTCTTCTTCTTCCTTCTCACACTTATTTTCTTACAATAATATTTCTTGTCTCTAGTGAAATCTGTGGTGAGAGGGGGTCCAACGATGAGCTTCACTCAGTGACAGAGAAGGTTCCATCGCCGAATATGGTTAAGTTAACAGAGCATAAAGGGTCAACCTCCAATTATGACAGAATAAGAATTCCGATGAGGTTTCCTGCTCTATTCTAGAATCTCACGATATTGGTCATGCAACTCATGATCCATTTGGGTTTGTAATAACTAATATACCTTCCAAAGAAATTCCCCTTGTCTGGGCGGCTGCTAGAGGAAAGTGTCCTATAATGATTTCACCCTTAGTGGGGGCTATCGAACTCAAAAATCATGTGAATGAAGGTGAAGTTGTTAGGAGGGTACCTTCGAGGAGGAAAAAAGGAGTCTAGAAGCGACATCCTCAATGTAAGTTTACCCTCGTGAATGTAGAAAATGAAACTTCCTCGAGCAAGAGAGATGAGACCCTCATAGATAAGAGGACGAGCCCTCGGTCAATGAGGACGAGCTCGTCAATAATGAGAGTACATGTTCAAAGGCTAAAGACCACGAATATGTTTTTGAAGACACATCTCCTATCTCGAAGCTTTTATCTACTATTCCTTCTGGCCAAAGTATCCCTCCCGATGTTGACTTTCTTCCTTTGGGGTAGGAGAATCTCCCACAAATCCAACGGCTGGGAGGTCAGCCATTTATCTTAAGCACATTCAATCTGGGCTCTGCTTCACATTCCCCTATTTGTTCTCAAAACTGCTCAAGGAGTTTGAAGTTAATCCCATGCAGGTTTATCCCAACAAAATAGTAATTATCATGGTGTTTATGACGTGATGCGATGAGCTCGGGATTAAGCCTAAATATAGGTTTTTTCGCTCGTTGTACAATGTGATGCACAGTGAGAACAAGAGGGATGCTATTATCACCTTCGCTAGTAGATATGCGAAACAGAAAGCCTTTATCACCCCTTCCAACTCATCAGGGTGGAATGATGAAGGGTTTACCTTTGGCTTCAACCGAAGGTATAAAGTTCCCAAGTGGAACCAAGGCGTGGTGGTCGAGTCCTCGAAGAAAAAGATGTACTTTTTCCCTAGGGATCTCGAGGATGCAAAAATCGCTTTCTAGACACATCCATTAACTAAAAGACTTTTTGCAATAAGACTTTAGTCTGCATTTTCTTTTGGTCACCAGAGATCTTCCAAAAGTACATCTACGAAAAGTTTGAGCGTAAAAAGTTGCAGCGCCTACAAAGGTAATTCCAAGGGAAGTGGAAATTGAAAAAAGGGCTATTGAGGAAGGTAACCCCTCGCAACCAAGATCCAAGAAGCTCGCCTGAGACCCCCCTCTCCAGATTAACTCTAAAAAATTGAGCACTTCGAAAACCCTCGAAAGTGTCTTAATAAACAATTTGTTTTTTTGCATCTCTTTTATTTTCCTATTCTGAACCCCTTAATCTTGTGCTTTTCAGTAGGTCTAGGCGATGCTTTAAAGATCTCTAAGAAAGGTGGTCGATGCACTAAGGATAATCTTCCTCCAACTGGGACAACTACCCACAACAAGGATATGGTTTCCCAGACATTGGATGCCATGCATCTTGGAAAGGAAAGAGCTTGAAAGGCTTTCCTCGGATAGGCTAGTTAAGAAGGGGGAAAAAGAATAGACTCTTTAAATTCCTCCAATCTCCCAATCGCCTCATGCCCCTTCGAACACCTCTTGTGTTCCTGTCTTGGAGAAAATAATTTAAGGAGGCCTAACTAAGGATCCTCAGGTTCTTCTTCATCCTTGAGGGTTCTACTTTTTTATATAAAAAAAATAAACTATGTATAGCTGTTCTATTATCTTCAGGTAACCCAGCATTTTGATTCGGAAACTTAGCACTTCAAGGAGCAAGTATCCTCCCTCTCCCCCCTCCTGAAAATGCTGGACAACAACCAGGCCAAACTACACACAAAGGACCAACAAAAATATTCCAACTAAGTCAAGTTAAGGGAAGAGCTCGTGGGAGCCAAGAAGAGTAATGTAGCCCTTGAAGCGGAGATGTGGCAGCTCATACTTCAAAAGGGAAAACTGGAGAAAACTCTGGAGAAGACACGATAACATAAGGCTCAAGCTTCCTTGCTCGAGGGCTTTAAGGATAAATTAATGAAGACTCGAGAGCTTTACAACCTCTTCTTCGACCTTCTCTGGACTGCGAAAGATATTGGTTGTAACTTGTTGATTGATGACGAGTTTCTGCCTAAGCTTACCCCCTTCCTTCATGCTAAGAATATCGAGCTTTTGAGATCCTTCCTCGAGCCCGATGCCAGTGATAACATGTCCGATAAATAGGAGGAGGCAATCAAGGATGGAGTCTTAACTTCTCTCTCTTTGATTCTTCAAGACGGTTTTATACTGCCAAAGAAATTTAGGCTCTTTCCTTCGAGACCATGATCCCGAAAGAGACAACTGAGGGGAAAGAGCCCAAGGAGGCTAAGGAAGAGGTGAGCAAGGTTGCTTCTGGTGAAACCCCTGCTACTACCGAGAAACTGAAACACACTTCTAGGGTAGGGCAACATGTTTAAATTTACCCTCAAGGTCCATTTTTGTATTTTGAATCTTTTTCCCGTAATGAAATGTTATCTCTTCTTTAATTTGGATATTTTCCTATCTTCGTAGTGTAATGTGCTGAAGAAAGAGCTACAAAGTGCTTGCCAAGAACTCTTCAAAACCAAATTTGTGTTAAATAATGTTAGAGAAGATATTATGAAGGTCATGTTGGACTTAGCCAAATACAATACGGAATTAAATTCTTAGCAGAGTGTTTTAAAAGATCTTTATGAGAAGAATGTAGAATTAAGCTCTTGGCACAATGGTAGTCATCCTTCAATACAAAGTCTTTTAAAGGATCTCGATGCAAAGAGGAATAATAGGGTCATAGCCCTCGAAGTGGTTGATAACTATGATCCTGCCGAGAGGAGTCATCAAGACACTATTCATGATATAATGTGTCAATTTGGGCCTCTCTCTCTATGCCTTGCGAATACTAAGAAGCTTCCGATATGCCTGGCTCAACTCGACAGCATACAAAATAAAGCATGTAAGTTTAAGGCTCAGGTTGGCGAGATAGTGAGGCAGTATAAAATTACTCTTTCGGAGAATAGTAGGCTGATTGAAACCCTTACTAAGGATACTATGTCACGTGAATATTTAGTTTCCGAGAACTCTCGATTAGAAGAGGAAAATAAGGAGTTAAACTCCACCCTTAAGGTATATGCAGAGAGTCTTCGAGCTCATGAGCTCTATCATGGAGTTCTTCACCCGAAGCTTATCCATGATATTCCTGGTTTTTATATACGAGCAGCAGATAATTGGGTTCGCAAACACAATGTGTTCAGCGAGGGAACCATCCAAAAAAAGAAGGTGTACGATGCGATAGGTAGCTAAAAAAATTTCCTTCAGTAGGCCCTTGCATTAGTAGTTCAGGAGCGTCCACCAAGGGTACCTAGAAGACTACGGAGACTGCTGGCACTTGTAAATCTTTGAGATTTTGAAACTTTCGCAAGAGTGGGGGCAAGGCCAAAATATTTAAGAGTAAGAGTAACGCTTCCCGCAAATATGATGATCCATTGACCCTTCTAATAAGCCCTCTAGCCAGGGAGATAATCCTCCCTCGACCATTGTGCTCGACGATGATAGCCAAGTATATCTTACTCCAAGGCAGCCTCCCACTCAGATCACTTTTTATCCCTATGGGTATCCCAAAGAAGAATAGGCTCGTGACTTGCAACGGCCAATAGGTATTAAGATTAAAGAAATTAAGGAGTTGGAAGAGAAACTAGGGGATCTAGTTCCTTGAAGCCCTTAGTTTCTATATTCTTCTCTCTTTTTTTTTTCTCGAAGCACTAATGTATGCTTGTCGAAATTGTAATACAAATGTATAATTTTTATAAAACACATACCTTATTTTACTTTGTCTCATTTTCTTTTCAAATAATATACTCGAGTCTAAAGACTATTGAGGTGTTTGTCTACCTTCATCATTTTTCACATAAGCAAGAGTTAAATACCAGATGTAAGCTCTAGCACATGATATAAAAATTAATTGCAGCATTCTGAATACAAGATAGAAATAATTGTTGTATTCAGTATGCAACTTTAAAATAGTTGCAGCGTTTCACATGCAATGATAAAATAATAGCAGCGTTTCACATGCTATGTAAAAAAATGCAGCATTTCACATGAAATGTGAAAATAATTGTAGTGTTTCGCTTACAATGTAAAAAGAATCGCAGCATTTGGTATGCAATGTAAGGATAGCCGCAGTGTTAAGCTTGCAATTTGAGTGCAGCATTTGGCATACAAATTATTCAGTCGGTCGTAACGCATAGCGTATAAATCTGGGACAAAGATTCAACAGAGTTCAACTCATGGCATAAAAACTTACTAAACAGTTCTGGTACAAAAGACAGACCTTTGATGCAGCTTATGTCATACATTAGTTATTGCCTATAGCTAAGCTTCGGTAAGTTATCTCCAAACCATTAAAATCGCAACAAGTCCACTTAGAGTTAATGATACTTGCGAAGATTAATAATGTTCCATCGCCTCGAGATTCAAGCACCATCCATATATTCGAGGGTATAGATGCCTCTAGGGTATGGTTCAATGACTCTAAAAGGCCTTTCCCAATATGATGAAAACTTTCCATCAGGTTCGCGTGCCGAATCTTCTAATTTTTCCTCATAACGAGATCTCCTGGAAAAACTGGACATTTCGAACTCTCCTTCACCTTAGCTTCACGGAGGGATGCTAACTCTTGCTTCTCTTCCACCAATTCAAGGTCCATACATTGATTATCCTCATTAGTTTCTCCTTCAGGAACTGCTATCACTCTCGGACTCATTACCTCATTTCTACAGGGATTACAGCCTCAAAACCATAAACCAAGCTATACGATGTTTCTCTTATAGTAGAGGAATCAATTGTTAGGTAGGCCTATTTAACACTAGGCAGCTCGAGTATCCAATTTCCTTTAGCCCCTTCGAGCTTAGATCGGATGCCATGAACAATTGTGCATTTTGTAACCTCAGCTTGACCATTAGCTTGGGGATGGTACATCGCCATCACTTTCTGCTAAATCTTAGACTTCTCACACAACCCTTTGAAAGGGTCATGGGTGAATTATGTCACACTGTCAGTTATAATGGTTCTTGGAATACCAAAGTGACAAATTTGTTCTTCTGGCAGAATGTAATTCCCAACTTCCCCTTCCTATTTGTCAACGGCTCTACTTCAACCCATGTTGTGAAGTAATCAATAGAAACAATAAGATGCCTGATCTTGGAGGGCCTCTGGAAAAGGCCCCACAAGATCAATCCCCCATTTATCAAAAGACCACGAGCTATGTATATTCATCAATTTCTTCCGATGAATGTGGGTAATCGATGCATGTCTCTGACATTGATGGTAAGCTTAGATGTACTTATTGGCATCATCAAACATCATAGGCCAGTAATACCCAGCTCAAATGAGTCTTCTTGCCACTGATCGAGCCCCCTAATAGCTTCCACACACCCCTTCACAAACCTCCCTAATTAGGTAGTTAGCTTCATGAAGAGAAACACATCAAAGAAGTTCCTGGAGGTGACCTCACCGATACAAAACTCTATCCTGTAACACATACCTCAGAGCTTTCAACCTTATCTTTCTTTCCTCGACTGTCTTCTCTGGTAGAATTCTATCTTGAAGGTAACCGATAATGGGTGTCATCCAAGACTCTCCTTCTTCAAAGGCTATTACCACTTGTTCCTCGAAACTGCAATTACTTAATATCTCCAGAAGTAATTGCAGATAGGAATTGAGCAACAAGGTTTGATGAAGCAAACTTTCTCAATGCATCTACTTTATGGTTATCCTCTCCCGGCACCTGTGTCAAGGTATAAGTTTGAAAGCTATTTAGCAAAGGCTTCACCACCTCCAAATATCGCTACAAGCAACAATCTCTAGCCTCATACTCCCCCTTGACTAGTTGAACCACAATTTGCAACTCACTGAATATTTCAAAGTTCTCAACTTTGATCTCTTTAGATAGACGAAGTACAGTAACTAAGGTCTCATACTTAGCTTCATTATTGGTGGCTTAGAATGTGAAATTAAACGCAGAAGGGTAATCCTTATCTTCGGGGCTAGTGAGAAACACTCATACTCTACTTCCCCCTAAGTGCGAAGAACCATCCACATACAACTTTCAAACCTCACTATTCTGAACTTCTTCACCCAACTCGATAGGCTCTGTTGTCCTTAAAATGAATATCATGCTCTCCTAGCTCAACAACCCATTTTATCATTCTCCCAGAAGCCTCTGGTTTTAAAAGATTCTACCTGATTTGGTGATTAGTAAGTAATACTATGGTGTGCCCCTAGAAATAAGGACACAACCTTCATGCCGCATGAACCAGTGTCAAAATCAACCTCTCGAGGGTTGTGTACCTTGTCCCGAGTCCATGCAAAGCCTGACTCACAAAGTATATTGGATGTTGCTTCTTCTCATTTTCCTTCACCAACACCGCACTAATAGCCAGAGGAGAAGTAGAACTGTAAAGGTATATCACCTCGAACCTTTCCAGTTTCCTGAGTTTCGGTAAGACTCAAAGATGTTCTTTTAGCTCCTTGAATGCCTCCTCACATTTCTTGGTCCACTCAAGCTTATTTTCTCTTCTTAGTACATCAAATAAAGGTAAATTATTTTTTGCCTCATTCTATAGGAACAAACTTAGGGCCACCATAACCCAGTAAGTGTTTGAACATCCTTCAATGTCTGTGGACTCCTCACTTTTATCAAGGCCTCAACTTTCTTAGGATTAATATCAATACCTCTCTCGGACACCATAAATCCCAAGAATTTTTCTAGCCCCTACTCCAATCACACACTTGGCTAGATTCAACTTTAGATTTGTTCTTCGAAGCTCCTTGAATGTATCTTTCAAATCTCCCAGGAATTGTTCATGATACCTGCACTTTACTACCATATCATCCACATATATCTCCCTATTTTCTTCTTGAATAACTTATCCACCAGCATTCTTAAGCCTAAATGAAATTTTCTTATAACAAAATTTCCTCACATTTTTTTATGAACAAAGCCTTTTCCTTATCATCCTCTACCATCAATATTTGATGACATCCCTTATGAGCATCGAAAAAGGCCAAGACTTGATATCCGTGTATGACTTCCACCAACTTATCGATTGCCAATAGGGGATAACTGTCTATGGGGCAACATTTATTCAAATTTGTGAAATCGATGCACATCCACCATGCTCCATTATGCTTCGGAACCATTTCCAGGTTAGCAAGCCATTCTGGGTAAAGCACCTTCTCGATAACCCATGTCTTAAGAAATTTCTCTACTTACACCTTAATCGCCTCTGCTTTCTCTATAGCAAATACTTTTCATTTATGCTTAACTGACTTAATAGAGGGTCAGTGTTTAATCTATGAATATCCCACTTCGAGGGTATCCCCATAAGATCGGAAGTGCTCCGAAACAATACATCACCATACCCATAGATTAGGGTTCTCAACTTCTCCTTAATGCCTCCAGGCATAAACTTTCCTACAACCACATACCCAAGTCTCGAATGGGAAGTTGTTCTATGTCAGTTGGACCAACTTCCCCATGTACTGAGCCATGTCTCTCACCTTCCCTGACCTTTTCATTACTGTCAAATTAAAAAAATTAGCCACCGCGTGATCTCCTTAAATGGAAACTATTAATGTATCTATAGGAAACTTCATCATCAAATGATAGGGGGACAATACAACTCGAGCCTGGCATATCCATGGCCTCCCGAGGATCAGATTGTAAGATGATCATGAGTCGATGACCACAAAGTTACAGTCTATCATCATTCTTCTATCCCTATCAGCTATTTGCACCGACAAGGTGATCTCTACCAAAGGAAATACAATTTCCCCGTAAAACCCGACAATGGCAAAGCAGAATTTCTCAAATTGATGCGACCTATATCCAGCTGATCAGAGTAGTTTGCAAACATCACCTCGACACAACTTCCATCATCGCTAAACACTGTCTTCACCAAGAAGTTTCTAATGATAGTGGAGACTACCATAGGGCTAGCATGTGGGGTTTGGTTCAGAACTGCATCTGTTTATGAAAACGTTATAGTTTTGTCTGCTCATAGCTGCTTATGCCTTGGCTCCACCGCATGGATGTGTCATGAATCAAACTTCATAAATGTATTCAAAGATCTTTCCCTCACAATCCTATTAATGACATTAACACCCTATGGATCAATGGGTTATCCGCATTCCCGTTCTCTTGATTCCTTGCAGGCTGATCACGAAGCCGCTCTTCCCTTTTTTTTGACCTTGATATCGAGATTCTTTATCATTCTTGCCTCCATTTTTTTGATAATTCCTCCCATATGGTTGCCAAGCTCGACATTTATTCCTTGGCTTTGGGGTTTTCCACAATCTCCGTGTCGTGGTCTCGAGCCTTGAAGTCAACTTTCTCTTGCACATCTATCTAACTTAATCTTAAGATGGCTACAATCGTCCGTATCATGACCATAATCCTTGTGATTATCACAATATCTATTAGTAGCATTTCTCGCTGCCATTTCCTTGAGCAAATCTCTCATAGGTGGGAGTGCTTGAAATATGCCCCGATGTATGCTTAAATTCTGCGTCAGAGATCCACCAATAGGAGTATACCTCTCGAAGCTTGGCCTAGCCATTTTGACCAACTTCTTCCCACAATGGTCATTAGACTTCCCATGTTTCTTGGCTAAACCTTGTCTCATTCTTCTAGCAACCTCTTCCCCTTTAGAGTACTGCTCAGCAACCTCTTGAAGCTTTTGGAGGGTTCGAGGGGTGTTGGTAGCCAATTTCTTATATAACTCCACATCTTTCATTCTTATCAAGTATACTTGGATCACCTCATTCTTTGTGCCTTCGACCACTCCCGAAATTTCATCCACGTAAAGCCTCACTAGTTTCTTCATGCTTTTATTCGATCTGGTAAAAATGTTTTAGTGAACTTCTTCTTCTGGAAATATTGACTTAAAAGAGCTCCACTAAAATCTTGATAAGAATGTAGAGAACCCCTAGGTAACTTATTAAACCATTCTTGAGCCTTCCCACGAAGATAACTCCTAACAAGCTTACACGCCAATCTTTCATCTTATTCTAGAGAGTTCATAAGACTTAGGAACATCTGAATAAACTCTCAAGGATCTAAATCACCACCATATGTAAGAAGCCCCTCCGCTGGTTTTGTTTCTACAGGCCATCGAGTTGAGGTTATTAACAAACAGAAGAGAGAACCTGTTACTTGTCCCGTCGGGCTAATCAACCTATCCAGCTCTCTTCTTAACTGTCTCCAGTATCTCTTCCCAACTCTGCCATTGGTGGATACCTGAGTGGATGTAGGGTTCGAGTAACCTCTCCGTATGGGGTTTGGTACATAGGCTGGGAACTCATGTGACCAGGGTATGTCCAAGATTTCATCGCCCTAGGATACATTAGAGGTTTTCCATAAAATCCATAAGGTCACTGAAAAATCAAGGGATTATGTGGACCTGAACCACCATATCCTTGGATCCCTATGCAAGACACAACTGCATATCTAGCTTCAAATCCGGGAAAAGTAGTCGTCGAGACTACTGGCATCGAATAGGGCATCAAATAGAACACTCCTTGAGTGTAATCAGAAAAAAGAAGGTTGCGCTCATGGTTGAACCACCTCCCTGACATACCTAAGATACGGGATTCTCAACATGGGTTGAGACTTATTGGTACTTCCATAACCGTCGAGGGTACCACATCCCTCAATGACCCAGTGGCATCCGGTGGGAGGGGTGTTCTGATACCTTACGGCTACCAACATTTGTGCCACCTGAGGTAAGTCTGGCTGCGAGCCAACCGCTACTCCTTCTCATGTACTTCGATTTTCCTAAACACCCCGTTCGTAAGACTTGATGTAGGGATCACAAAAATCTTCTGTAATGCGCTCATCCTTCTCATTTCATGAGGCAATTGGTGAATTATTCAAAGGGTTTGTGTTTCCAACTCCTACACCAGGCTCCTGACTGATCTCAGGCTGCCTCGATGACTTCGCTACCTCAACCAGAGAACATTTGACAAGCGTGAACTAGGTCCTGTCGAGGTTTTCACAGACTTAAGGTCAACATTCTGCGAGACCGTAGGGTTAACCACCTTGTTCTTTCTCCTGTATGGGGATTGCACCTCATCACCAGCGTCTGTTCCTTTAATCTTTAATCTCTCACTCCTTCAAGTAGTTGTAGAGGTGGACATAAACAAGAAACTCAAATCTGATTTAATCGGTCTCACTGGGTGGACCAATTGATGCATCTCGAACCCGATCAAGCTGTACAACAAGTCCCTTAGTCGTGATCTACAAGAAACAAGCCCTGGAAGTCTCAGGGAAAAACTCTTTGATGCTTAAATGAGATAACTGTATAAACTGTATGAGAAGGAATGAATACTAAAATGTTGGTATACCTTGTATTTATACATGAATAACCCAATAGTATCTGAGTATAACTTAACTACTGCATAATACCATTAATGCCGATAAATACGGTCAGACCATAAACCATTTCTATACTGACAAGCTTGAACCGAAATAGGGCTAATATTTTATTTGGGCTCATTAGGTTTAACCATCGTGAGGATCTATTCTAAATCAATGCTGGAAGGAAATTTTGTTTGATAACACGTGAAAATTTTCAACTTCATTTATTGGTCTGGGTGAATAAGTTATTGGACATTTCTCCACACTGAAACATTCTTCCTCTTATTATATCTAACCAATTTAGATATGTTTTATGTTTTGAACCATTTTCATTTCTAATTATCCTTAAATGAATTATGATGTCAAATCGAATGTGGAAAAACTACCTCTACTAGTGTATGATAGGGCAATTAAAGGAGATGAAAAGAGCACTTAGAGCATGTGCAATGAGGGTTTTGAAGTGGGTGGAATTAAAAATTGGAACCAAATAGGGACAATAATTCCCACAATGGGAGGTTGAAAGTAGTTTGAATCAAATAAAATCGTGGGCCCCGATTTAGAAATATGAACCATTCCCATTCTGCACAAATGCAGAGGTCACGTGGAGGGGGGCCTGGCTTCCTTCTCTGTGGGCCTGCACATTTCCTTTGCTTTCCTTCTCTGCTTTCCTTTTGCTTTCCTTATGTGCTTTCCTTTTTTATTTCTGCGTGGACACGTGGTATGCCCCTATTCGGCCACGTGTCATTTTTTCCAATTTTTTTAAAAGTAGCCGTTGGCCACGTCAGTCGCTGGTTGGTCCACGTGGGCCAATGACTATGTTTTAAAAAAAAATGGGCAGAATTTTTGATTTTTTATATAAAAAAAATCAACTTTCTTCCATTTTTATGCCAATAAATAGGGCCAAATTGTGAAGAAGATTTGCACACTACTTTCATTCCAAAGTTTCTCCATTCTCAACTTCTTCTTCATCATTTTCTCATATAATCGTCTCCATAATTCAATTTCGTTTACATAAATTGAAATGGAATCACGAAGACTTTCGAAAGGTAAAGATAAAGTCTATTTGAATTCTTCTCCTTCCGAAATTTATCGCAAATTTCAAATGTTGCTCAAAATTTTCAAATTCCAGAAAATGTAAGAGGTGCCAGGAATTTTCTTCCCAATTTTTATATGAACTCCCCACCTTCATACTTGAATTTCCAAACTCAATACCAATCATCTCAAAATGCAAACATGAACTATCCATTCCCAAATCATCCTCCTCCTCCAAGTGCATACTTCAATTCTCAAACTTCGTACCCGACTAGTTTTAGCCAAAACTTCCATTCTCCACTTATTGAGAATATCAACGAAGAAGAAGCATTTTCACAACAAGGAGGTTGGGGTACCTCTGGTCAACTTGGTAGTCAATTCGAAGGTCACGATATTCAGCATGGTAAGCCATATTTTTTAAAATATTTCTTATTGTTATCCCCTTATTTATTTATATATTGTAGCATATGTAAAATAGTTCAATTCATATAGTTTATGTAAATTACATTATTTGTGTAGTCAATTTTAAAGTGTAAACACCTCAAAATTGAAAATATGCTTATTATTGTGATATGTTTTGCTAGTATGCCTTGTAAATTACCATACATGAGTAGCATATGTATGCGTGAACTAAACTATTTCAATTCAGTACGTGTAAATGTTAGTGAATCTAAAATAACGGTTCCCTTTCTTTGGATATTGAAGTTGGTGAAGACAACGATGAAGTCGTAGAAGTGCGTGGGAGTAAAGACACGAAGAAGAAAGGCTCTCAATTGGTGAGCTGGGTTGTAGAAGATGATAACACTCTAGTCGGCGCTTTGTTCACGCATTTCACCGATGCTGTAATCGGTACATGTCAGAAAGGGGGTATTTTTTGGGCTAAAATTACGGATGAGGTGAATGAATACTGTAAAGGACGCACAAGGACAACGAAGTCGTGCAAGGCAAGGTGGCATAAAATTTTCCACAATGTTGCCAAGTACGTGGGATGTGAAAGCAAAGTCATACGCCATTTCAATTAACACAACAGTGGCGCTAGTGAAGATGACGTTCAGGCTATGGTGCAGAAGATTTTCACGAATGAAGGTAACCAATCATTCTTATTCTCTCATTGCTATAAAGTGTGCAATAAGAACCCTAAATTTATGGCAGAGTATGTCCCGGGCGAAGTACCCTAACCACGAGTGTCAACAACATCCTTAGCTAGCGATGAATGTGGTACACCTCAATATCCACCGAGGTTAAAACTGCTAAATTTAAGGCAAAAGTAAAATCAAAGGGCAAGGCAAGGTCATGGGATGATATGAACTCTGCCAAATCGCTACAATCAGAGGCAGTTGAGTTTCTTGGCAAAAGCAACGACCTTCAAGAGAGGCTACTAATTCTTGAACAGCGAAAATTGGACTGGACCGTGAAAGAGCGGGAGATCAAACTAGAACAGCAGGAAAATGATCGAGTCCAGCGGAAGCTTGATAATGATTATAAAATTTTACAGGTTCTGCTGGAAAAAGATGTGTTGTCCCTTGAAGAGGAAGAGTTGAGATCCCGTCTACTGAAGTTAATTTATGGAAATTAAAGTGTTTAATTTGATTAGATTTTCACAGTTGGTCAGACTAGACCATACCTTAAATTTATGCCTTATTAACAATTGGTCAGACTATATCAATATCAATTTCTATATTTCAATTGATCATCGCGCGTTGTGAGATTTTATTAATTAAAATATTATGATGTACATTTTGTTTATTCAAAATAATTAAACATTTCATATTTCAAAACATTATTTTTAAGTTCATTAAATATTATTTTTTCAAAAAGTACAAATTGAATATGAATGTTAGAAAAAAAATATTAAACGACAATACAATGTAAAACAAGAGTTTGTCTCTTGAAAGACGGTCTTTCCATAAGTTATGAAAAGACCAATGTTTAAACTGTAAATTTGAAGAAATAAAAATAAAAATTTTGGGTTGTATTAATCGGGTCATAAACCT
>JAULKK010277821.1:0-14704 GCA_032355705.1 Rubia peregrina
GCTTATAAGTCGAGTGGAGTGTACCATGCGGGCTAGACGCTGCTTCTCGTGCCATTTAAGAGGTTTGGGCGAAATTCCTCTTAATTGAAAGATCCAAATTCAGCAATCCAGAGTCTTGACAAGGAGATTCATATCAAGCATATTGGTGAGGGGATATTAGCTTCTTCATAAATGGCTTTAATCTCTCCATGAAGATCTTAGAAAAAATCTTGTTGGTGACATTAGAAAGACTAATAGGTCTGTAGTCATCAAAAGAGGAGGGGATGTCCTTTTTTGGGATGACAGATATCCATGTGCTCGAAATCCCTTTTGGAATCTAAGAGTGAGACAAAATCATTAGAAGCTTCCAGTAAATCAGAAGAAATATTAGTCCAGGCCTTAATAAAGAAACATGAAGAGAAGTCATCGGGCCCTAGACTACTTTGTTTATTCATTCTAAGAAAAACATGTTTCAGCTCTTCTAATGTGACTGGTTTTAAAAGAATAGTGTTATCTTCTTCTCATATCAATCTAGGTATTTGGGATAGGAATTGTGAGTAGAAAACTCCATCATCTGGTGCTCTAGAAGCTATTAGAAGATCATTGTAATAGGATACAGCTTCCTGCTCTATTTCAGTGGCATCTTCTATCCATGATCCTGTGGAGTTTTTAATTTTAGTGATGCTCAGTCTACTCTTTTTTTCCCTTTACTACATTATGGAAATACTTAGTATTATTATCACCATCCTTTAACCATATTATTTTCGCTCTGTATTTCCAAAAATGTCCTTGTTCTTTTATAGCTCTTGTAAGCACTGATTTAGCTTTTTTGAGTTTGATCAATTCAATGTCTGAGTGATCAATATCAAAAGCAATTTCCTGAACTCTAAGTGCTTCCTCAGCTTTCAAAACATTGTTATGTATATTCCCAAAAACTTCTAAATTCCATGTCTTTAAACATTTTTTCAGTCTCAGAAGTTTGAGATAGAATCTCAGCATACTAGTTTCAAGTAATGGCAGAATCCAATTATTAACTATCACTTCTAGGACTCCCTTTTAAACCAAGTGTTGATGAATCTAAAAGGCTTTGGATAGGATTTTATGGTACTTCCTATACTAAGGAACATGGGGGAGTGATCACTGGTTTGCTTGTTTAAAATATGAATGGATGAATTTGGAAATTTGGCACTCCACTGGGTAGTACATAAGCCCATGTCCAATCTTTGTATGGTAGGGTGCTTTAGTCTCCCATTTGTCCATGCAAAAGAATTGCCAACTGTATTAATATGATCTAGTGCCAGAGAGTCTATGAAATGAGAAAAATCTCTAATACTACCAAGATTAGGGGAGCACTGCCCTTTATATTCATTAATGGATGCAATTGCATTAAAATCTCCGATTAAAATTGTATCCGAAAAATAGATGTTACTTAGATCATTCCATAGGTCAAGTCTACCTTTTCTAGTTCTCAATCCATATACAAAAACGGCCTCCATAGAAGCATTCAGTTTTTGGCAATGGATTGTGACATGAAGAAATTGTAGATTGTCAGCTAGTAGCGTGACAGTAAGACCCCCATTCCACAGAATCCAGATTTTTTCATTAGCAGCTTGTAGGCAATTTTTGAAATTTAAAGTGGACATATATCTACAACATTCTTTGTTTTTATGCATAGGTTCTATTATGCACACAAGATGAAAATCATGATTGATGACCAGTCTTTCCAATCTTTCCATAGAAGTATCCATTCCTCTAATGTTCCACACAAGTATTTTCATTTTTAAATTGTGTGATGACATTAAAAACTGAGTTTATAGATTTTTTAAGTAGACCTTGTCATGATCTTATTCAGTTGGGTAAAATAAGTTTGCAAAGAAGGGCTCTTAGAAGCAGACTTTTTCTTTGAGGGGCCAATACCTTAGTTGTGCTAACCTGTGGAGGACTTGAGAAATTATCCAGATTGGCTACCTCTTCTTGCATCTCTAGTTCCTCAGTTTGGATTTCCCTCTGTGTACCTTCAAATTTTCCATCTTGCAATGGAAGAAATCTGTTGCCTCTATTCTTCTGCTGAGAGTAGAAATATGAGTTATCCTGTAAATGAAATTCATCAGAGAAGAAAGTACTACCTGTATTTATTGTTGAATCATCCTTGGAAAAATGTTTTGGCTTTGTGAATAGGACCTCTGAGATTATTGGTGAAGCATCCTTTCATGTGCTAGCAGTTAAGTTTGTGACAGTTGTTGTAGAAACCTCAGTCTCAGGGACAGCATTTTCATTTTCCTGTGTGGGCTCAGTGATTGTGATGACCGTATCCATCCTTTCCACAGAAGAAGGCAGAATAGCGGTCTCTAATACATTGAAGACCTCTTCCACATTAGGTGAAACATTGCTAGTTGGGGTCACAGTTTCCATTACTTGTGGAGAGAAGTTACTAATCTGAGGGGAGGGTCTAGAGACTTGTCTCCAAATTTGAGCCATGATTGTTTTTCCTTATCCCTGGGAGAAGTTCTTGATAGACCTAGTTTGTCAACCAATTCAGCCAGTTTGTGTACCTCTGAGCCCTGTGTAGTTTTATGGTGCTTTGTTTGCTGAGGGTCAGGCTTATTCCTAACATTTTTCTTCATAGGGATATTTGTAGGAGCTAATATCACAGGGTTGTAATTCAATCCTTTTGTCTTCTCAAGTGTGGTAAGTGTGTTTGGGACAACAGAGGAGTTTGAAATCTACATGTCCTATAGCTCTACAGTGATGACAGTATTTAGGCAGATCCTCATATTAAATGGGAAATTTAGCTACATTTTCATCATCAATACCCACTCTAATTGTCGAATGAAGTTTTTTCCTAACATCAATCTCAACACATATCTTAATAGTAGGGGGTCTTATTAAAGCAGCCGTCGCCGCATCCATCTTTATGAAATTCCCAATTTGATTACCCATAGATTGAATCATAGCAGTGTTGCAGAAGAAGAAGGGTACCTTTATGATTTTGATCCAGACCGGAACAATAGAAGATTCAGTGTCGAGAGAGAAGTTAATCTTCCACTTTAAAACCTTCATGATAGAACCATTGAAAATCCATTAACTATTGATCCAGCATCGCTGGTAATCCTCTTCCTCTTGGAATCTGATGAGGACATGCCGGTAATCGATGGAACCCAATTGGAAGTTGCCCTTGAATCCCGCAAATTTGAAAGCCTCATTCAACTGTTCTATTGACGGCTTTCCCCTTGAGAACTTTCTGATCAATGTGTTACTCTAGTGGGATGTGAGTTTCTCGGCTTCTTGGCGTGTGACAATACAAGAAATTTCACCCTTGTATTGTGTAATTGGAGTGATTTTGGGGTTCGTAGGAAGGGAGGAGGAGAGTGGAGATGGTCTATTTGCTAAAGCTTGGAGAAAGCTCCTACCCTGGGCAATGCCTCCACGGCTGGGCGGTGGTGAAAAGATCGTTTATGACCGTTGTAGTGAAATGTTTTTTTCAAAAAAGAAGATAAATTAATATTTTATTTTTATTCCGATATGAATAGAAAATTAGGATGTGGAGAGAGGTGAGAGCATTTGCACAGTGAAAGCTTGTCATTTTAAGAAGGTGAATTTCTAATTCTGAACCTCAAACGGGTCAGATTTTGGGCCATTCATGGATTTTTATGATCCTTCTCTAACCAACATCCCACTTCCGTGCTCTATCTCTCAATTCATCGAAAATAAAGAAGATTTTCTACCTTATATTTCTCATTTTCTAACTGATGATATGGGTTTTTTTTACAGGAATCAAGAACACATCCAAGCAGGTAAGATAGGATCATATGGAAACATGAGCCAAAAGGAGAATTTTCTTTCAAATTTGCATATGATGTGTACATCGCACACAGAGGTAATCTCCTTCCATCTCAGAAAATATGGAATTCAAGGTTACAAAAAAAGGTTACAATCTTTATGTATATTATGCTTAACTAGCTCCTGCCTTTTGATGACATTCTCAATCAAATGGGATTTCATATTGCTTCCAAATGTCCCGCATGTAACCACACGGATTTCATAGACCACTTCTTCAATTCATGTTATTTTGCCTCATCAGTCTAGTTCAAGGTTAAATTTTTTTCTGAATGTACCTAAGCATAATTCCCTCAGCCTTGTAGATTGATTATTTACTTTCTAGTCTTTCCCTGGTCTAGCAAAGGTACAAAAACAACATCCCTCATAATTCCATCCATCACCTGTCGATCATTATGGAAGACCAGAAACTCCGACATTTTTTATAATGGGAAGTTCTCAACTACTAGTTCAGTGAGGGGGATTTTTACCTTATTGTTCTACTCCTTAATAGCTAATCCGACTTTCTCTTCAGATACCTCTGGTATAAATCTAACACAATCAGGTCTTATACCACCAATTAGACCACCACCTAAGACAAAAATATCTGTCCACTCATGGGAAAAACCTTATCTCGGTATGATCAAGGTAAATGTTGATGGTTCATGGAAAGAGGGTAACTCTAGTATCGGTTTGATTGCTAGGAATCATCTGTGCTATTTCTAAGACTATTGTTGTTGGGTCTACTCTTGAAGCAGAAATGAGAGAAATTCAATTCGGCTTTCAACTAGCTCATGCTTTCAACTCAGATTTTGTAATAGAATCTGATTGTATCCATGCTATTTATATGATTGAACAGCCGAGAAAAGCTCTCTAGACTGTTTTCCCACATAAAATCCACATATAGGTTCAGTCACATAGGCTTACACACAATTTTAGAGAAGAAAATAAAGTTGCAGATGCACTGGCAAAAGAAGGACTTAACCAACAAATTGATGTCTCCTAGTCTTATAAAAACGTTCTAGTAAAAATCAAAGGAATTATTTACCTTGACAGGATTAGCATGCCTGAAATTGGAATACGTAGACCTCTTATCCAATAGAGTTGCACCTGCTGATGCTTTATGTTTTTTATGTAGGTACTCTAGCTTCAACCCCCTTTATAATTAATCAATCTAGATCTCAAGAAACATTTTGGCATAATCCTTATGTCTTCTTTGTCGACCTTGGACAACAATCGCGGAGGCAATCCTTTTTGTCCAAGGACACAATCACAGGATCAAATTTGGAGTGTCCAAATGCACACCAACTCCCTTTTTTCACAACAAACCCGCGGGATCAGTTTTATCCTACTATCTCTTGTAATTAACCCCTTGATTGATTCAATTACCATAACAAACAGTTTGTTTCATATGGAAATTCATCAAATTAACAAAGATAACAGTCCTAAATTTACTCTTGAGGTCCGGCTCACTATAATTAACACAAAGGGTGGACACTATAAGTGGAAACACCAAGCTCTTTATATAGAAATAGTACTCCAACTTCATCTTTTGTAACGCAACAACTCTTTATTTTACTTGCCTTATGGTGCCAAATTAATACCCTCGTCTGATGAGGAGGTTTATATATATAATTATTATTTTAAATAAGCAAAACTCTTTTGATGATTTGACTTCGATTACAATGAGGTACTCTTCCGATTCTAAGAATTGGTGGGCTAATTTTGATGCAGAAGCTCCTTTGTTCCAAACGTTGGCTTTAAAATTACTTGGTCAACATGATTCCTCTTTGTGTTGTGAACAAAATTGGAGCACATACAATTTCACGCACTCACGAATAAGTTGAGCACAGGTCATGCTGAAGATTTGGTTTTCATCCACAACAACCTCCGTCTATTATTGAGGAGTTCCGATTAATATGAAGAAGATGAAAATGTGAGATGTTGTTGGAGATGGATTCGGTTCTTGGGAGGACGTGATAGTGGCAGAACCTGGACAGGGAATTTTTTGAGGGGGGGAGGGCGCTAATCACTCATACTGGGAAAAAATTTGGACGCTATATTATATTGGTAAAAAGCGTAATTTGACATATTCAAACAAATCCTTTTAAATAATAAAGAGCGTATAAAATAATCTAACTTTTACAAAGACAACAAATCACACTTACAATTATTCAATCTTGTTGATTAATGTATTAAAGATAACATAAATAAGAATCTAAAAATAAAATTAGTGAGCAAATCACATGTATAAATCAATTTTACCTAATTTAAATCAGTTTATGTCTAAAATTAATTAAATAGTTTAATAACTTGGTAAAATAACATAGTTAATCGAAAATATATACCTTTATTGAGATTTTTCTTAATTTAAAAAATTACCAAATCCATCAGCATTAATATAAAAATGAGATATAGAATCCCTTATGATCCTCTCATCTTAATTAATTATGGTAATAAAACTAATATGAGTAAAGGTTTGGGGTTATCTTTTATATCTGAAGGTTTTTTTTAAAAAAAATGGCAGTCTTCTCGTCTTCTTCGACGAGAAGACTAACAAGGGCGGAAACCATATTTTCCGATGATGGCTAGACCTAACTTCTGCACCACCGGATCTTAGGGGTGGCGCCAGCACCCTCTCGCCACTCCTTGGCTCAGTCCCTAGGATGTGGGATATTTTGAGTTTTCGAATCTCTCACTTGATGATGCACATTGGAGAATGATTAGATTTCAGAGAATATGAACGAATAATGTATTTTAATTTAATTTTTATTTGAATATTTAATACAGTTTGGATTGCTATTTTTATTTTACGTGCAACTTATTAAATTGAGATAGAATAGTTTTTTATTTGATATTTAATTTTGAATATTAAATATATTTTTATTATTATATTTTATACACCTTCTTACTGTACCCATATTAATAATTTTTTAATTTGTCCATTTCCCATCCTCGTACCCATTTAGGTACCCATCCCCAACTAAGTGCAACATAGATACTGCGAGTCTTCGATCATGAGAGGAGTCATTTTGAGCTTCTTCATCATCTATATTATATACTAAAGGAGCCACTAATTAGTCAAGTGTAACCCCACACTTATTCACATCATCTTTCACAAATTTTTGACAAGTGACCCTCAAAACTTGACACATCAATTAATCATTCCATCAATACTTTGAAAATTGCTACATCTTTCCTATTCTTTAATCCTTCAATTTTTTTCTCTCCACTTTTCCGTATTCCAAAACATCTACTCTTTATTCCATTTTATTCCTTGAAAGGTGAAATGTAGTCTCTCAATACATAATCAATTGCTTCATTTAAACTAATTTTATTTTCCAAGAATAAATTGAAATATGTTGAAATGCTGGTATATTGCCGAAAGAGTTCTTTTATGGAAAACTTAAATATCAACAAAGATTGAATTAATTTTAAAAAATTAAAATTATATATATTATAATATTAATAAATATAAATTTTATTATAAATAGTGAATTGTGTATATTTCTCATATAAATATAATAAAACTTTATTAATTATTAAAATTATAATATATTTTTTTATTAATCTTTTTTGTTCATAAATCCATTTATCAACACGATTTTTACCTAGTTGAGATCGTAAATCTCAATCTGAGCATCAAGCAAGCAGTGCTCGTTTCTTCTTCAGTGAAGATTCCACGCAACTCCCTTGTTCATTGTAATTTGTCGAGTTTTCGAACAACAATGTAACCCTTTCCAAAATCTAATGAGTTTTCGAACTGCATATTAAGCCAAGGCAAGTTTTGTAAAACTGTGTTGTAATGTTTTGAGCACGTATTCTAAGAAACCATTAAAAATCACTCTATTTTTTTCTCAGCAAAGGTAAAAAATAATTTTTCACTAATCATGGATCACATTTTATTTCCTTTAGCATACTCATTATTTTTACAATTAAAATTTAATTTAAATAAATTTATACGCCAAAACAAAATGAAAAATTTAATAATACATCATAATTTTTTTAATTGAATTTAGGTTTTTTAGATGTTTTAAATATTTCATTTTTTTGTTTCTCTATATATTGTATTCCGTTTTTAATAAAATTAAAACTAATTTTGTTTTTTTTTCCTTTCAAGAAATTATTAAATATGTTGTGAATTAAAAATAAATTATAAGATAAAATGATTTTAAAAAAAATTACATTAGCAAAGACCAATTATAACGAGTAGAAAAATTACAATAAATAATTAAATAATGAAATATTGATCTAGATTGACCAATTATTATAAATTAAAAACTAAAATATTGATCTAGTATGACAAATTATTACAAATCGAAAACAGAAATATTGATCTAGTCTGACCAATTATTAATAACACAAATAAATTAAAAATCAGAAAACATGGATGACGAAACCATATCGACATCCTAATTTTGACCACCCACATATTGGTAAAGATGTTCCGTAAGGTTGTTTTTCAAATGGTCATTTTTAGCTCTGTTGTGTATTTTCCTACAATTTTCTCTAAAAGTTGGTAGATCAACATGTCGTTATGCGTTATAATGCCAAAGAGAATCGTCGATTTGATCATAATCACCTGGTTGAACCTGTAATTCATAGGCACCACTTTCATGTTCGACTATCATGTTGTGTAGTACGATACAATCTATCATAATATTACCCAACGTTTCTATATTCCAATATTAGGTTGGGTTGTAGATCACAGAGAATCAGGCTTATAAATTACCAAAAGTACGTTCAATGTATTTATGATAAATCTCCTAATGCTTTGTGAAAAGTTTTTTCTTGGGATCATTTGGAGCCGTATATGCGGGCATTAAGGTCGGCCACTTAGGATAGATTCCATCAGTTAGATAGTACACTCGATCGTAGTTGTGACCATAGATTTCATAGGAAAAGGTGAAGCTCTTCCTTCACATACGTCATCAAACAAAGGTGACTTGTCTAAGACGTTGATATCATTGTTTGACCCCGCCATAACAAAAAATGCATGCCAAATCCATGTATCATATGTGGCCACTATTTCCAAAATAATATAATTGAGGCGAATCCACTTCTACCTTGAAATTAACCATTCCAACCCACAGGGCAGTTTTTCCATTCCTAATGCGTACAATCAATACTTACAAGCATACCTGGAAATCAACTTCCACGAGTTACATGCATCAGGGGTGCGATATCCTCTTGTTTTTTTGTCGGAGGTATGTTGGAAGGTCACGGCAATAATTGCTTTCACAAAATATGACATCGTTTCTCTGACCATTTTTTTCTCATCTGTAAGGATTCATCCAGCTGGTCATATGCACAACCATATGCCAAATGACGCATTGCCACTGTGCATTTGTGGAGTGGTGAAAATCCTTCATAACCGCATGCATCTGACCTTTGTATAAAATATGGATCGCGGTTGGTGACATTTTTCACTATACGTTGGAATATATGTCGCCGCACGAAAGCTATTGCGAAAATGTTGATCGTCGTACATCCTTTCAGAAAGTTGAGCAAAATATTGTCTCTGGATTACATCATGTGCTTGGACACGGTCTCTCTCAATTTGCTTTCAGGTTTTCTTGGGCAAGGTTGGAGAAATTGGGCACTCTCATCCTCAATGGTCGTGTACCATTGTCTCTCTATTTCTGGAAAATTCAAGACAAACTTAATCGTCTCAGGATCGGTATTGGGAAAAAAACCAGAACTGTCATAAGTTGGTGGATTTGATGATTCTCCAAAGTGAAGATCATCATCATTGTTTGGGGGAATAAGAGGAAGACATGGTTGTGTTGTAGATGGAAAATGTTGTTGATAGGAATTTGGGGTTGAAATGGAAGGTAAGAGAATGTCCCCTTTATCTAGAACCATGAAATATGAAAACCTCATTAATTTTATCTATCTGAATCTTGAAATGATGAATTCAACCCATGTGAATAGATGAGACGTGTCTATGACAAACCCATTAATTTTGTCTATCGGAATCTTGAAATGATGAATTCAAGCCATGGGAATAGATGGGAGGTGTCTATGATAACCCCATTAATTATGTCTATCGGAATCTTGAAATGATGAATTCAAGCCACGGGAATAGATGGGACGTGTCTATGATAACCCCATTAATTATGTCTATCAGAATCTTGAAATGATGAATTCAACCCACGTAAATAGATGGGACGTGTCTATGACAACCCCATTAATTTTGTCAAGCAAAATCTTGAAATGATGAACGTGAATAGATGGGACGTGTCTATGAAAACCCTATTAATTTTGTCTAGCGGAGCCTTGAAATGATGAATTCAACCCTCGTGAATAGATGGGGCGTGTCTATGATAATCCAATTAATTTTGCCTATTGGAATATTGAAATGATGAACTAGGACGTGTCTATGACAACCTATTAATTTTGTCTAACTAAACCTTGAAATGATGAATTCATATAATTATTACAACTACAATAAATAAAACAAGACATAGACAACTTAAATATCGATCTAGTCTGACCAATTATAATGAAAATAAAAAATTAATGTATGGTCTGGGCTGACCAATTATTAAAAATAAACAATTACAATCAATTCTATCTGTAGACCAACCCCAATAATTTTTCTTGCAATGCTACCTCTTTTTTGGTCAACTCTCGCTTCTTCATCAAACTATCAAGGAGTATAGTGTTAGCTAGCATTTGATCGCGCTCGATTGTATTCGGACGAACTCCTATTGCGTTATGTTATAATCCATTTTCTCTCTTTCATTATTCATAACTTTTTCAATAGGTTTAACAGCTTTTTGATTGCAGACTCACTCTGCATTCCTTGTGATCCTGCTAATTGTCCCTCATTTGTTATTCTTCTTGTTTTCTTTCCTTTTTCCTTTGCCTTACATTTAGCGGCTTTAATATCAATAGGCCTTGATGGATACTGCATTGTACTAGCATCATTGCTAGTAAGGGGCATTGATGGCACCCGTTAATATTCCTCTCAAACAGTTTCCTTCAGACCATATTGTGCCATAAATTTAGGGTTCTTCTTGCACACCCCATAACAATGAAAGAATAAAACTTGTTGGCCATCACTTCCATCCGCGAACGGTTTCATGGAAAATGACTTTATGTCTCCTTGGCTAGAGTTACTCACGTTCCGAGTGTAGTGGCGCTCAGCTTTACTTTCACACCCTATATATCTGGCGATACCATGAGAAAGTATTTGCCACCGAGCCTTGCACGACTTCATTGACCGGCTGCAATCGTTCATAACTTTAGTCCAAAACACACCACTATTCTAACATGTACCCAGTATATAATCAGTGGAATGCTTGAACCAAGCGCCGCATAGAACGTTTAATCACCTACACTCCATTTTCCCGGCTACCTTTCTTCTTTGTGTCCTTACTCCCGGACACTGGTGCAGTTTACTCGCTTTCTTCACAAATTCATTTCCTAAACGAATAAATCATTTTTAATGTCAAACATATACTAATTTAAATATGTTAATTTATTTCTAAAATAAACGAACACATTAAATATACTAATTTTAATATAAAAATAGAAATAGAGGCAATGTAAATGAATTAAATGTACTATAGTTTTAAAAATACTAATTTACATATACTAATTTAAATACGTTTATGCATTTAAATTACATATCAAATATATTAATTTTAAAATATAAAAAATAAAGGCAATATAAATTAATTAAATAAAATAGATTCTTGAAAATTAAAATATAACACATTAAAATATGATTTACCATCCGGAACATTGTGACTTCCAAATTATCGCTCATGTTCACTATCAAAATTTTGGCCCGGTAAACCCCGGTCTCCTTGGTGTAGAAACGCTCCCAATTTGTTTATAGCCTCAAGATGTGAAGGATGAAAATTTTGACAAAAATATTCGGGTACGAATTTTGAGAATAGGTGTATGGATTTTGGGAAGAGTGGTTCTAGGGAAAGAGAGTTCACGTATATATTTTTAGAAGAGTGGTATTGATTATGGAAAATTATGTATAAATTTGGGAGAGAAGTTTGGAGATTTTTCATAAAATTCTAAATTTGAAAATAATGTACGAACATTTGGATTTTGCGATGAATTTTCTGAATTAAAAGAATATGGAATTACCTTATATTTCCCCTTCGCATTTTTCGTGAATCCATTACAAAGTATGGAAATGAAAGTGGATATTGGAGACAAAATTAGGAGATGAAACAATGAATTAGAAGTATTGGAATTGGAAGGGGCGAGATGAAATTGGGTTAATTGGGCTCTATTTATAAGCAAAATCAAATTTGGAATTTAATTTAAAAAACCAAAATCTGCATTTAAAAAAATATTGTTGGGACACGTGTCACCATATGATTGGGACACGTGTCCCATTCAAAATATGCAAATGGAAATAGCCGTTGGAGGGGAGCACGTGTTGCCATTTAATTGGGACACGTGTCCCCAATGTGATTTTTTAAAAAACTAATATAGTTGTTGGGACACGTCGCCCAACCAATGGGTGACACCTGTCCGTGACTTTGAAAATAAATATAAAAAAATAGTAGGCTGTAGTGGGACACATGGCCCAATAAGAAGGTGACATGTGCCCCGTTCTTGGACAAAAAAGGGACCGTCTAAGATCGGCCCCAGCGGCTGACACAAGAAATGGGCTAGACCGGTTCCATAGCAAGGGATTGGTTAGCGGTTTCGTATTAAGAAACCGCTTTAGAAACCACCACTATGGCCATTTGTGGTTTCTTAGCGGTTTCTTAAAAATAAGAAACAGCTAAGTAATCACCACTACACATGCTCTTATTCTCCTATGTTATTTTAGTCAACTTATTTGAAATAACATTTCTCTCCTTTCTTGACACGGCCCCTTTGAGATTAACAACCTCTAATTTGCATTTTTTATATTTTAGGAACAATTTGAAATAAACAACCTATCTTTTCCTTTGAGGGTTTCTAACGTGCTAAATTCATATCATACTTTTAGCAAATTTGATGTCTACTTTTGTAATAGATTGGAGTTTTGTTTGGAGGTAAATCGGCATTTATTAAATAGAGGGATATGATTATATCACATGTTTTTATGTCCTAATTCTTTGGTTTATAAAGTGTTTGAAGACTATTTTGAAGATGTCCCATGATCAAGTCGGGTGCGAAGATTTCGAGATTGAAGAAAATATGAGATCTTGGTGAGAAAGCCCATTTTTATTCAAAGTGGTAAAAACTGGATAGATTACTTCCCACGGACCATGAAATAACCCATGGTCCGTGGAATACGTCACGGTCCATGACAGTTGGACCACCAACCCATTTGTTAGTTTTTATCCTTCATTTGCTAGACACGTAAATCTTATCTTCTATTCTCTCTTCATACCCGAAAATACTCCTCTCTAAACCCTGGTTTACATTTATGTCTTCATTTTTTTGCTTGTTTACCATGGGATTTCATCTATTTGTTATGGGTTTTAGTTATATAGGCTAAATATACTATTGAGAGCAATTCTTAAGCATTTCTAGTATGAATGTATGAGATTTGGTTTATCCTATTTTGTGTTGTGATTATTAATTGTGTTTTGTGTTTAGTATGGTGATTAATGCATGATTAAAGTTGGGATGATCAACTAGTTGATGATTATGAATTGATTGTTTGCTAGATTCTTGGTCAAACTTGAAAGACTTTGTCTCTTTGTCGATGTGATTATTATTGATGGATGTGAGGTTGTTATTAAGGGTGACGACTAATTATGATTTTGATTGATGAAATTGCTTAGGTTTAGGATGAACTTAAATGGGTTTGCCTAATTAACTCTATGGCTCCCTTATAACATCTAGCATGAAGGCTGATCCTCGTAGTCGTTATTAGGAAATATAATTGTGATATCTCTTTTTTTCTCGCTTGTAGGACATTGTTTTGGTTGTGTTAGATCTCCAACTTTATTGCTATCCTTGGGGCATTCTATGATGTCGGTTGTTTAGAGTTACCCGAGGGTAAGGGCTATTTTGGGGCACCGATTGCCCATTTTAGCTATAACCAAGGAGATGTGAGAAATGTCTTCACTCGGATGGTGTTCACAAGTTCTCCAAAATATATGGTTAATGCATGATAATAGGATAACTAATCAATGATCAAAGGATAACTAGAAATGTAAACCAATTGCGCCCAAAACTCGTAATAATCGTATTTACATCTGTTGTGCTTTGTTCATTTACTCGATAAAAGTAAGTGTTTTTCCAAACTAAAAACTCCCTAATTTGTTACCACACAATTAGAGTAATCGTGTGCTTTTAACTACGTTCAACACTCGATAAAATCCCAGTTTTTCTCGCGGACGACCAGACTTACCACTAGGTACTTTCTAGTAGTTAGCCACAAATAGAACCTATACATACTATTTTGAGAGGCACAACAACATCCTCCCAGCTTCTAAGTGATCAACCTCTATGTCTTTATTGTTTGGAATCTTAAATATTTTGAATTTATTATTGACGACAAGATGTGAGCTTGAGACTCATAGTGCCCATGCCAAGGGGTATTTTTCTCTCTTCTTACTCACTAAAAATAAAATGAAACAATACTAATGCACTTATTTCATTATTAAGGAATTCATAGAATGGAAATGAGTTGCATTATTGAATTCATCGAAGTACAAGAACTTGACGAGTAGTACGATTTGAGGGAGATAAAACATGTCGTAATGAAAATACTGCGAATTTCTGAGAAAAAAATGAACTTGTCACTGTATTTTACTAGTGTATGTTGATGACATACTTGTAGCTACATATTCTGAACCAACCATTACAAAGATCAACAAGTCACTTGACAACAAGTTTACAATCAAGGATTTAGGCTCAACAAAATATTTAGGAAAAAGTGCATTTATGCCCCCAGTTTTTGTGTTTGTGCAGATATACCTCTGAGTTTTTT
>JAULKK010277840.1:0-14702 GCA_032355705.1 Rubia peregrina
AGATACGAAAACCGAAAATGGTTATCTAAACCCCTTATGATGTAAACCTACCTAAATCTAGAAATATTATAATAAAAAGATAACAAAAGAGATGTTAAATTCTTCAGAAAATACATGCATTTGACGTCTCTTCATCTCGCGACACATTGTCGCGAGTCGGGCAGAGTAAGCTGCCCTCACATGTTGTCTTCTTTTTGTCTAAATGTAGTTGTCTCATCTTCCTTTCTTTGGGTCTTCAAGTTTTTCATTTTCTTCAAAATTTTAGTTTTAGTGGTCTTCAAATCTTCAAATTATTACTATGTCTCATAAAATCCTTATTAAAAGTGATAAGAGGGATAAAGTCGCTCTTAACTCTAGTAATAGAAATTTAAGGTAAAATGGAGTATCCAACACACAAAAGAATACCAAAATGATACAAAAGATCCCAAAAATCATCGTATAATATAAACATATCAGTTGACAAATAGAATCAGACATCAAAGTGTAAAAATAATGTAATGAGTGAAACTTACCCAATTCACACATCCATCCCTGCATCCACAATCCAAGTCATTGGGTGAAAGTTCTCTAGCTTGTTTCCAAAATCAACCATCTAATCTATGCCAATACCACTGGTGTGATTTCGGGAAAAGGTCGATGGTCGAAATAGTGAGAAGAACAATCTTGCCATGCATGTCCCTCAATACCTCATTGCAAGACTCAATGTACCTCTCTATCACGAGATAGTCAGTGAATTTGAGCCTTGTTATGAACCTGCATGGCCAAAGTAAAAATATTTCTAGTCATCCGGTTGTGGAGTAAAGAAGTTGTAACAGTGAATATGGTTGTCGGTTTATAAAAGTACTTTCAAGGATTTGTATTTTCAAGGTTTATAAAAGCCAATCCACCCTTCAAAATTTCCTGAAGGCGTGAGATTTGCCATAACCCATTCGCGACCATGACCTTTTGTCCATCAATGTTCTTGATGAATGAGGTAACTTGCTCACCATTCTGTAAGTTGAAGAGTAATGAAACTGGTTAATTTTTACATCCAAGTAATCATATAACCTATTGAATTTAAGTATTTTAATAAAAACAATTATTAACGAGTGTAACCTCCTCATCCTCCTCTCCATTGTTGGGCTCTCCACATGACTTTGTAGCACCATCTAATATATCAACCAAGTGCTTCTCAATGAACTTCTTCAGATTGTCTAGGCCGGCTGGGATATTAACAGTGCCTGCTGCCGTAATTCCCTTGATTAGGTGGTCAAGGTAAGCGGCTATGGCCTTAAAGACTAATTATTCGGTGGATGCTTTTCTTCAGAATGTTCTGCTCGGCTAAGAAGCTGCTTCCACACTTGCTCCAGGCAAGATGTTGTATGGTAACAAACACAAAAAATCCAGTATGTGTCTCCCTGTACCGACCGAGGTGATCCTTCTTTGTAGCATTTATTATAATCTCAATGTGGTATTATGAGAGACTAGTATTTGATGACATTGTTGTGCGGAATAGATTTTTTATGGCTTCTATTCCTATCTATTGATTGTTGCTTTGTTAGCGCAGTCTATAGATTTTTTATATCTATTGTGATCATCTTTTGTATTTTGTACAATATGGATCTATTTGAAGAGGATTTTGAAAATCTTATTTATAATGAAATAGGCAAATTTGGCCATCTTGTCCGATCGAAGTTCAGATAGAAGAACTACAACCTGTCCATATATAAATATTATACATACTCGGTTTCAGGTTCCTCCATTGGGACATAAAGAGCACCGGAAATTGAATCTTCTGCATCAATACACCAATGCAATTCCAGAATTGATCCCCAGGGAAGAGCGCATTATGAAGCCAAAACGATGTTCCAAGTTCGTAACTATATTTCACCTAAAGGTGAGTGGTCAATTGTTTTAAACTTTGAATTCAAACACTCAGTTCCGTGCTCAAAACATTAAGTTAATCGGGGACTTGGATTACCCATTTCACACCTGAGACTGATCATATAGCCCGATACTCGGACCACCATCTCCGAGATTAGAACACATTAAAGGAGGTTCTAGAAAATGAATAATGGCGGTTCATAACCTCCTTCGACGGTCGAAACTGCCTTTGAGTGTAGAGGATCAAAGGCACAACCAGAGAAGTCACTCCAAAAGTGATTCCTGTGGTTCGAAGGAACTACCTTTAATAGGCCTAGTTTCTATTAGTTGATTTGCAACAATGCAGTTTAAGAGCCTTTGGATGTTCCAACTCCTCCAGTGAAATTTATTCTCTTGCGAAAATTTCTCAGATTGATGCACTGATCAAAGAAGTATTTGAAAAAAGGCAAGGAATGCTGAGATGCCGTAATTTGGCCTTCTAGGTTCATAGTGAATAGTTACAATACTGATATTGTATTGGCTTGAATTGTGTTAAAAAATTTATGATTAGAAGTGCGTAGATTTGCATGGTTGAAATTGTGTTGTTGTTGAATTCAAGATTGATGATTTGAATACTCTATATGATATCTAGGTTGTGTTTCTAGAATTGATGTCACAGATTACTTTTTTATTTTTTCAAGGTTTTAATGACCAACTGATGTTTCTATGTTTGGAAATGAGGTTTATTTTAATTATGGTGATGTTCGTCCTTATTTAGTTATATATAACTCGTTAGATTATTGACATGTACTAAGTAAAGTTTGATCTTACATTTCACCTATTCATGAAAGACAAACTTCTTTTGTAAAATTGTGAGGTTTGCCTGATCCAATAGAGGTTCACGTAATATGTAATGAGATTAACGTTTGTGGAATGAGGTTCCTATTTAGGTGATTTGGATTCCATAACGTTTCCTCTTAATCCTGCAGTCAATTATAAAGAATGAGTTCTACAAAATAAAAAAAAACCCTTCACTCTAAATACCAGTTAAAAGGTTGAATAACTACAGCTATAGCTAGCATATCAATATATCTATAGCTATAACCATGCTTAATATTTTCAGTATTCTTAACATTAATTTTATTCTCCCTTGAACAAAACAAGGAAAATTTAACATTGATCAGTACCTTCATCTTCCAATTGTATATATGTATTAATTAATTATGTATTTCTTCATTAACTCAGTTTTACTATTTTCATCTTACACTCATTCGAATTATTTTTTTACATACTTATTAAACACACAATCATGCAATTCCTTCCAGCTTGGTCAGCACTTGATTTTGATTGGTTGTTAGAGATAACAATTCATGTGCATCTAGAGGACCACTTCATGGCGTTTGGAGGGGTTTGCAGCTCTTGGTGACATGCTGCAAGTAAGGGTCAGTTGAAGTGGTTGCGGCCTAAAATTCCAACGCTCATGCTTCCAAGGAATGAGAACAATGATGATCAAGAGTTATATAATTTATCTAAAAGGAATATTTTATGAGGCGATCACTCCCACGGTTGAAGGGAATAAAATGCCTAGAGGTGGGATTTGGGTGGCTTCTTGTTTTTGATATTTGTGGGGTATTTACACCGTTGAACCCTTTTTTGGGTGTGCAAATTGAACTTCCTAACTGCATAAAGTTTGCTGATCATTTCAATTATACAAGAAAAGTTCTTGTGTCAGTCAATCCTTCCAATCGTTCAATATTTTTTTCTGATGGTGATCTATAGATCAAGATGTTTGGAGGACCAGGGATGAGACTTGGACAGATTTCAAAGTATCTCATATTTTTCGTGATATTATATTTTATAATGATAATTTTTATGCTACTAGAGTTAATGGTCAGTTCAAGAAATATGGGTTTAGGATCTATTTGGAGTGGATTAGACCATGGCGAACCTAGTGATCTATTTGGTGTAGAGAATCATTTTTTGGAATCATCTGATGGCATGTTACTTTTAGTTAGGTGTTACGTCGAATGTCATTCGATGATTGAAATCATTAAATTAGATGTCACGAACTACTAGTGGCAAATATTGCAGGTTTGGGAAATGATGCGATATTTTAAAGAATAAATGCCTCTCTGTTGGTTGCTGCCTCGGCATTTTCTGATCATGTTGTGAAGACAAATTTCATCTATCTCACTGGGGAAGCCATGGTTGATCATTTCCTGGACGATGACGTATCGGCGATGGGGATTTATGATACTGAATATGGAAGCATAAATTATTTAGATGCTTGTCACCCCAACCCTGTCATTGACAAATGACAATCACTATAGATTGTTTCAGTATCCGCTTGAAATTATTCTGGTGTTTTTAGATTTTAATGTTTTAATCTGAATATTTTTCTGAATGTTGATGTTTCTATGTTTTGAAGTGAGTTTTATTTGAATTATGCTGATATTGTTTCTCATTTTTTATATGTTTTTAATTTATTTTTATGATTAGTATTATGTAGTGAGAATCTGAACCATAGGGAACATGCTTTGCAAATTGTAAAAATTTGTAATCAATGACTCATAAATTTGATGATGTTCTTCATCTAGAAATGAGATGCATAAATAATATGATGAGATTATGCATAACTTCAATTGAATACATAGTCATAACAATTTCAATATGGTATTAAATGAAACTTGAACACAGAAACTTCATGTTTACATAGAACAGATCAAAATAGGTGAGGGTTTGGTATCTTGGATCCAAATTCACCGGCACTTGACTTCTTCCTTTGGATTGCTGATTTTTCTCTTTTGGTTGTTTCTATGTCTTGGTATATTCTGGATTAAGGATAGTTGTTGTAAGTGTGCTTCCTGGTTAAGTTGTCGCACTAGTTTCCGAAACTGTAGGCTCATCGACGTGTGAGGTTATGGAATTTATGTTGTTTGAGTGGTTATCAACGGATTCTTCACAAATTCTACTTTCGTTAATTTTTCCTTTGCTCTTTAATGGAAAATTGTAGAATTTCCTTGCCATTTATAGATGCCATGGGATTTTTTCTCTTGGTTCTGGTGCCTAGCAATAAAAGAAACGTATAAAGTCAAGGAAGTTTCGAAGAACATTAGTATTCAAACTGCAAACATCATTGATAAAAATATTAACCTCATTTAGAATTATAAAAACTTCACCATAAGTACAAAAAAGTTAAAATATTGAGCATATTACTATTTAATTCAGAAAAATTCATCCACAACTCAATAAACATCAGTATTCAAACTACAAACATCATTACTTAAAATAATAACCTCATTCAAAATTATAGAAACATAACCAGGAGTACTAAAACATCAAATATTCATCATACTATTTAATTCAGAAAAACTCGTCTGAAACTGAATAAATATTGACAGTTTTCATAACAAGCATTGTGCCTGAGATCTTTGTTTTATTGTTCTAGATTTCCATTTTTGCTATCTTAATCAATCTCAAGCTCATGTAATCGTCCGAGATTATTGTTTTATTGCTCAAGTGTAGTCCTCGTAGGTTGTGGCTGCTAAGGAACCATACTTCTTCAAAGTGTTTGCACAAACAACTAATTTTTTCTTGCTTAGTTGTTGTTTACTTTGTGTATAGACCAATTCTGCTTTAGAGATACAGTTTTCGTGCATAACTTTATAAATGCACAATGTTACTTCGTTCATTATGAGATATGTTGTTGATGCCATTCTAATATCCCACTCCAGCTTGAAATATTTGTAGATCCTATGTGTGTAGATTCTTGCTGCATGCTTGAGGATTTTTGGACCTTCTTCTTCGTCTCTTAGTCTTACTTTGAGACTGTAGAACTCCCTATCTGCTTCTTTTGTTCTCCAGTTATGTATCGTGGCATTGAAAATCTGATAAAATTTGATGAGTGTCGTAGTCTTTGAAGCTTTGAAGCTAACAACAACATTGGCGCTCTCATTTATTTGGGTAGACAATGTCCTAGATGAGAAGTAATCCTTGCTTAGGGTTGTGTACCATTTATCTCACTTTTTTTTTATAGTTTCTTGAATTAATTTTGATCTTGTAGTTGATATTTTATCAATTCTGCCCATTCATTCTTGATTTCTTTTTTATTTGTGCAGAACATCATAAACTTATCAAATGCCTTGCTGAATTCAGAGTCACTCCTCAAATTTCCATAATGGCTCATGGAAACATCATATGTTAGATGATAAACATCATCAATAAAAATAGAAACCTCATGTCATATTTTTCCGACATCAATAAAAAGACAGCTAATATCAACTGTAGGTTGACAAAAATTAGCAGGAAAAAGAATAACCTCATTCCATATTATTATCAACAAAAAGACAGGAAACTTCATGTAGGACATTTAAAAATAATAATTGAACTATGAACATCCTAAACCAACTACAAAGATATCAAAATCATGTATAATTTTCTGCATATCTACAATAAATTAGTCAACTTCGTGCAAAACTTTTTATACACAAATATGCATCATGTAATACTGAAATTAAAATGAATGAGAAGTATACCTCCTATATGGCCTTTGTCTTGGCTTGGTCCAGATATGAGAAGATGGTGATGGGATCATTTTCTCCCATAGAGTTCTTGAATGTGTTTAGCAACCACTCAAATATTTCTGCAGTTTCGTCGTTGATGAAGGTGCATCAAAACATGATGTTCATTCTGTAATTGTTGAAACCAACAAAGGGATAGAAAAATGATATTATATTTGTTGATTCGATATATTGTATCAAAAACCAATAAATCACCATATATTTTGAAATCCTCATGCATCATGGAATCCCTCTAGAATAGTGCCGATAATCTTCCATAGTTGTCGAGCTTTACCCTAAAATATAAACCTTATTCTTTTTCATCATGTTCTATGAGAAAGGCAATCAATTTAAGAGCATCTCTAGCTTCTATTTCTTTCCTTCTAGGTCTACTCACACAATTGATGTGATCTTGCATGGTGTGCCTGATCAAGTCTTCACCTCCAACATTATTTACCAAGTATCTCTATCCATCATTTGGTTTCAGTCCATCTTCTTCAATCGATGTGATTGCTCTTCCTATTTTTAAACTTATTTTCCTCTAACTTAGGTGCAAATGTTTCCGCTGAGGAGGTGTGAGTTCTTAGTTGTGTGTTACAACGTGCTGATAGATAGTGTACATTCCATATTTGGTGAACTTAATAAATAACTCAGCTCTACGACGATTTCTTGTTAGAGAGAATTCCTTCCTTTTCCTATTGTTATTATGCATGATTTACTGAATTTTTGTTTGTCCTGCCTTCACAAGAACAAGTACACCTTTCAGCTTGTTGTTGTTTTTCCTGTGTGTTGTTGATTTGCATATAATGAACTCTCTTGCTTTAAAATGGTGGCTATGTAAGTCTTCTAACTCTTCCCATGTTCTTGCAGTTACTCCTTCCAACCAATCATAAATAACTATGTAATGGATTTCATCATCAACCCCTATTTATAAACATCATCAGACCAATAGTGAAACTCATGATCTATATATAATACCACAGAAAAAAGAACAACAACCTCAACTTCATGTTTAGAAAACATTAGTAATAAAGAGAATAACTTCATGCCACATCTTTCACACATAATTAAGAAAAGAAGAAACATTTTTCCATATTATTTACGCATGAATAGGAAAGATAGGAACCTCGTGATATATTCTTCAAAAATCAACAAACAACTAAGGAACATTATTCCTTTGAACTGAAACATTAATCGATTAGCTGCCAACCTCATGCTTTACTTACAAAACATCAACAGAGAAATAGGCAGCCTCATATCATGATAAAATTATATAGATCAATGTAGTAAAATTGGAAATACAAACATCAATTGAACAATATTTAACCTCATGCTTTATATATAAACATCAAAATTTGATAGAAACAACCTCATATTATGATATAGGTTTGTAAATAAATGAATCCTAGTTTTAGCTTAATGCAGTAGCGTTCTTCTATGAATATAAATTTAGTAGCAGTATGTCTCATTTCGCATATATAACTAGCAACAGATAAACAAGCAGCTTCATATCTTGATATAACTTTGCAGATCATTACTGCTAGCCTAAGCTAAACGTAGTTTACCTTTTATTTACATAATTTTATGCTCTTCATGGTGGAAGTTTTCATCTTTTGGCTCGGATATTGTGGTAAATTCCCAATTGCTGTGTTGAGCTTCATTTTGCTCTTCGATTGTGTTTTTCCTCTATTGCAAACAATCACATCATATTCGTTCAATTCATCTCGGTGTTGAACAAATTGGATAATATTTTAGCACAAATAGACTTATCCAGTTGAATTTTCATCTTGTTCGTGTGTTGAGGCGAGTGATTTTTCGTTCGTGCTCATGGCGTTGATTCCATTGAGATGATGATGAATTTCGATGTGAATTCCGTTGAGATTGTGGTGAGGATCAGATTTGGTTGAGAAAGACCGTAAGAAGATTTGAGAGAGATGAGATATTTTCAGCTTTTATTTTAGGATTTGTTATTTTATTTTGATATTTGCATAATGACCCCTCAGTTTTCCAGACTTTATTAGTTAGGAACATAAAAAATATTATTTACGTTGTGGCCCCAAAACTTATAGCAAGGTTGTTTGCCTTGCCCCTGCTTGATGAGACGTCAAATTCATGTATTTTCTTAAGCATTTAACGTCTCTTTTGTTATATTTTTGTTGGAAAATTTCCAGATTAAGGTAGCTTTACATCATAAGGGGTTTGGATGACCATTTTTGGTTTTCATATCTAAATCCTTCATTTTGTACCATATTTTTAGTCTAATGGATTTTTGGTCCTCACGAGCATCTAGATTCCTTTTTGTGAGACTAATTTGTAGACTGCTTGTAAGCACTTCAGAGTGTTTTAGTGAAGGCCACTTTCAAGGATGGAATAATATTGAAGGCCACAAGTCAAAATGTGGAAGAAGATAGAAGGGTCGAAGAGGAAAGCAAAGAAGCGGATGAATTGTGACCTGGAAGTTTGGACAGAGTTATTAGAAAGATCCAAGATTAATTATCCTCCAAGAGGTTTACCATTTGATCCCTATTCTCGAGCACTATAAAATAGACTACAAGAACTCCCAAATCGGATCAGCGGCTCACCCGTAGCAACACAGATAAGTTGAAGAAAAGAGGGACCGACGGGCGCGCGTTCCGCTCACCTAGGCATACGCCCGTGTGCCCAAAATTCAAGGGGGAAACACCCCTAAGCACCATTTCACACGGCCAGCACATTCATGCATCCGACGATGTAATGAGGGGGTTTCGTGTGCGCCCGACTGGGTGTTTCAGCCCGGCGCACACCCCGAACACCTCTGCTACACTTTTTGACTTCTCTTGACCAAATTAGGCTATAATAGCCCCATTCTTACCCATTTTTCTAAGCCTGACTTAGGGGCCTCAAAACCCTAGTTTTCTTCATCTTTTCTTTGTTTGTTCACTTCTTCCATGAATTCTTGTAGATATGTTATAAGTTTTCACTATCTAGGTTAGTTATCACTTGGGAGCAATTGATTGAAGTTTCCAAACCCATGTAGTAAGACTCTATTTTACTCTTTCATGAGAATTTGTTGTGAAATATTTATTGTGCCATTAATGTTGTTTACTTCATTTATGTTATGTGTTGTTTGAGAAAATGAAATGTATGTGTGCTTAAGTGCTATAAGTGTTAGGAAAGTGTACAATTTCTTCTCACCTTTGGAATGAAAATTTAAGAACATGGAATTAGAACTTCTTGTGGGTAAATGATGTTAAGCTTGCTAGATGAGTGTGTTAATGTTGTTTGTTATCATATTTGTCCTAAAGTAGCAATGAAAGATTGAATCTTGAATGTTGTTTGTTCTAGGTTTAGTCTAATGAATGCTTTGCTTGGTTAAATGGCTAGGCATTTGGTTTAATGCTTGTAGTTGTTATCAAATCTATGGTTCTTCGTATATAAAAGTCATTGATGAAATACCTTTAGGCGCTGTTTGTCTAAACTTCTTAGCAATGAGGTTTGCAAATGGCCGTTGAACGTCTTTGCAAATTACTAACTAAGAAGAAATGAATGTTGATCTTCAAATGGGAAGTGATAACATTCCCCATAGGAAATTAGTGTGCATGAAGGAGTGAATGGGTCTAGGATTTATAAGAGGTTTGGAAGTGGGAATCAATTTCCCTCAAGGCTTTGTTAATTGTGATTTTACCATGTTTTTAGTAGTTTGTTGCATGATAGCATAACTATTTCACTTTGATAGTTGTGTTGTCTTTCAATTCATAACTTAGAAAACCAAACAAAAAAATTACTTCCTTATATATATAGTCAAGTATTTACCCTATATGCGTAAACCTTTGGGAAAATCCCTCTTCTTCGTGGGTAACCCGACTTGCCATTATCTACTTAGTTGTAGTTAGGAAGCAATTACGGCTTATAAATTGTACTTTTAAGAGGTACAACAATGACCTCTCAATCAATTATATCAATCATATTTACTAACACACCACCGTTGCTGAAGCGGGAGCTGGGCGGATGCTGAAACTAGCCTAAAAGTCAAAAAATAGAGGAGATGGAAGCCCCTTAGTGAAGATGTCGGCATATTGGCGAGTATATGGGACGTGGAGTACTCGAACCTGACCTAGAGCTACCTTTTTTATGAACAAAGTGCTAGTCGATCTCAACGTGTTTGATGCGCTGATGTTGCACTGGATTAGACAAGAGATAGATGGCAGAAATGTTGTCCCATAAGACAAAAGTAGCTCGCTGGAGTGGGACATGAAATTCACAAAGAAGATTCTGCAGTCAGCATGTTTCGGCCACCGCATTGGAAACACCTCTATATTCAGCCTCTGCGATGGAGCGAGAAATAGTAGGTTGGTGCTTGGACGACCAAGATATCAAACTGTCTCCAAAGTATACACAATACCCAGAAATGGAACGAAGAGTGTTGGAACATCCAGCTCAATCGGCATCTGAGTAGGCTGTTATAGCTAAAGTCAATGTCGGATGTAGCTGGAGGCCAAAGTGAGTGGTGCCTTAAGAATATCTGATAATCCCCTTAAGTGCACGTGAAGAGAAAAATATGTTGCACAACGTAGGCAATGTCCGGCCTCGTAAATACTGAAGGGCACCGGCTAAACTTTGGTAAATTGATAGGTCAACTAGTGAAAGACCAACCAGCCATCAACTTTGATTTTTTCCACAAACGTGGAGGCCAGTTTACATGTATTCATTTTGGCACGATCAATGATTTTCCAAGTATACTTCTGTTGCGAAAGAAATAGACCCAACTTATTCTTTGTAACAGAGATGCCAAAGAAGTAGATGAGAGGGCCTAGATCTGTCATGGAAAACTCCTGACCGAGCATAGAAGTGAGGCAACAAAGAAGATCTGTGGAGGAGATTGTGAGAATGATTTCGTTGAGATATAAAAGCAAGTAGGCGGTCTCACTCTGAGAGCTGTAGATAAATAGGGAGTGATCACTGTGACTACTGCGGAACCCAGTCTAGTGGAGGTAGGTGAAAAACCTATGGTACCATGCACTGGGTCCTGTTTCAATCTATATAGAGATTCACGTAAGAAGCACACATGATCATAATAGTGCCTATCAGCGAAACCAGGTGGTTGATACATGTACACAGTTTCATCCAAGTTACCATGCAAGAAAGCATTATTGGTGTCAAACTGGTGGATGGGCCAAGAATGGGTCAGAGCAATGTTGAGAATCAAACGAATGGTAGCCAGTTTCACGAAAAGGCTTAAAGTCATATCACATTCGACACCCACCTGTTGAGACTTGCCTTTTACAACTAGACTTGCCTTATGTCTCTCCATCGTGTCGTTAGACCTGTACTTATGCTTAAAAGTCACATGCAACGGTGGGGAGGTGGTGGTGGGATGGGTGGTATTAGATGGTGAGGTAGAGATGATGGATCAGGTGGTGGCGAAGAAATCTATCGAGATTCGACGGGGGTGGAAGGAGCTTGTGGCAGAAATATTTGGTGAAAAATATCAAGGAGAAGAGGTGATGAGTAAGAGGATGGGACGTCAGAGTCAGGCGTAGAGCTGATCCCGTGTGAAGTGGCTAATGGAAATGCCGTTTCATTGAACACTACATGACGGGAAGTGGCGACTCTTTGAGAGCCAAGAACCAACCATTGAAAGCCCCTATGATTGGAAGAGGGGTCGAGGTAGAGACATGGCATAGATCGAGGAGCTAATTTGTAAGGAGTGGTGGCAGAGGTGTTGGAGTAACAAAGGCAACCGAAAGTGCAATGATGGGAGTATGTGGGTTGGCGTTGGTATATGATATAGGTTGGTGTGTTATTGTGTATGGCTTTGGAAGGCAAGATGTTGTGAATATATGTGGCTATGTGAAGGGCTTTGACCCGAAAACGATATGGTAAGGAGGCATGTGTGAGAAGAGTGTGGGTGATGTCATTGAGTGTGCGAAGGGCTCTCTCGGATTTGTCATTCAGAGGAGAAGTTTGTGGGTAAGAAAAACGGATTAACATGCCATTTAATTCACAAAAATTGTGAAAATGCTGGTTCACAAATTCACCACCCATGTCACATTGAAAAGTTTTTATATTTGAATGAAATTGTGTTTAGACCATGGCACGATATAGCACCAACTTAGAATATGCATCAGATTTGAGTTTGAGAGGATAAATCCAAATAAAATTTGAGAAATCATCCAACAACAATAAATAATATTTAAAAATACTGGTGCTAGAGACATGAGAAGTCCATATATCACTATGAATAATATCAAAAGTCTAAAAAGTGACAGTTTGATAATTTGGGAAAAAAATACGTCAGTGTTTAGCAATCTGACAAGATGAGCAACTGGCCGAACATGAGGATTTATTAAAAAAATAGAATCCTAACATTGAAGAAGATCCAAGACGTGGTCTCCTGGGTGACCTAGATGAGCATGCCAGGGTGGATGATGGGAAGCACCAAAAACATAGGCATGTGGGCTAGTGATCGGGTACAGATCCCCAAGACCGTTACTTCTCATTTTGATTTTCTCGGAAGTGAGATCCTTACAGAAAAACTAGCGGTGTCAAATTCCACACTAACATTATTATCAATGGTGAATTTTCTAACAGAAACCAAAAAAATTATTATATTGGAGGTGTGTAAAATATTTTTGAGATGAAAAAGGTGGGGATGTGTTAAGGGATGCAGAACTTTTACGAACAACTAGAATAGTATTTCCATTACCAATATAAATAGGTGATTTAAGTGCTCCAATTAGAATAGGTACAAAAGTTACATGAGTTCGCGGTCATGTGGGAGGAAGCCCTGGTGTCCATGTACCAATTTTCAGAGGGTTTTTGGAACGACGTAGTGCTGAAAGACGGAGACAAGTCAACTTAATACTACTGGGATGGGGCATGATGGGGCTGGATACTGTTGGACTGGGCATGGAGCTGCCCACCCATAAAAAATCAAACCTGGGCTTAGCCCAAGATTGAAGATGGCGGCCCAAAGTGCCCTTTTTGCTCATGTACATCCATCACATGCCGCAGTACCACCTATTGTTGACCATTATTTAAAGACCCGGGAAATTGATGTGAAATCGGCCGCTGTGCAGAACTCATTGAGAATGGACAAGGTAGTGGCATCTAGGTCGTCGGCCAGTAAGGCGTCATTGGAGAGAGTTCCACGGCGAAGAACCGGCACTTCCCTAGTGATTCACTTCGTAGCCGCTGGATGGGTGCGATTGAGGGTGGTCGTGCTGGTTGTTGGAGGAGTCACGTTTTTCCCAGCCACGGTAGCGGCCACCATGCCTCTGATAGCCCTGTTCGGTGGTGGGTGGCGCAACCATTGTTCCTCCAACGGCGAGGAGGACATGTTCACCGTCTGTTGAGCATTTCCAGTGGGATTATTCACGGGTGAGCATGCTTTGAGCTACGAAAAAAGATGGCAGCGGCTTCATTTGACTGGTGATGTTGCCGATAGTGTCGTAGGTGGTGGAGAGATTGTTGATTAGTTGGAGGATGGGTTGCTGGTCATTGACCTTACTGTCGACGTCTCCGAGTTGATCCGCCGGCGACATAAGATACTGAAAGTAAACGGAAAACAGAGAGGAAAGATTCTAGACAGACATTGATGAACAGACTTTCAAGATCGACAGACCGTGCAGTATTATCATGGAAAATGCCATTGACGCGGAGCTAGGCCTCATGAGAGGTTGAACCGACTTGAATCACGGTGAGGAGAAAATCATCACTGATGTTGCCATAGATCCAACTTAGAACTATGGCATCCAATTGCTTCCATTTGGTTTTAGAGACATCGTCCGGACGAGAAAAACCGTCGATGTGGTCCAAGACATAGTGTGTGCGAGCTATAATTTGAAGAAAAACAAATTGACCCATGTATGGTACTGAACTTTTTGGAGATTAAGTATAAGTTGTATCTGATCACGAATATTTGTAACAGATTGAACCGAGTGAAAACTTGAGGCTATAGGTTGAATTGGTGTTGGAAGGGTGGTGGAAGAGTAGTTGTCATTTCCAGAAGAGTTGGTTTCGCCGATAGAGGAGGCCATTGCAAAAACGAGGGAAAGAAGAGATGAATAAGGTAAGTTTTTTATGGCTCTAATACCATATAATTTGATAAGAAATGGGTAATTGAACCCCTGAGGAGCTCCATCGATTCATTTTTATTAATGGATAATTGTACAGAGTATAACTACGCAAAGTATCATTACTGGGAGGTCGTCGGCGTACCTCTCAAAGATGTAATTTTTATTCCTTATTGCGTACTATACTACAACTAAGTAGATAGTGGCAAGTAAGGTTCGTCCACAGAAACAGGGGATATTCTTAAAT
>JAULKK010277849.1:0-14702 GCA_032355705.1 Rubia peregrina
CAACATGTAATGAAACAAGGGCCATAGATAGTGCTTACAGAAGCCATGGTAAAACTTGTTGATCAAATCCAGCGGTAAAAAAGTGGGAACACACCGAAAGTTGTCGAGCAGCAACTGCGCGACCTCATCTTGTTCGGCCGGGGCAATCTCCGCCTTCAGACAGCCGACATAGACGACCTCAACATCGGGCGGGAAGCCGTCTTTGAGTTGGAGGTAGAGCGCGTCCTGGTCCCACTCGAACCGCCACTTGTCGCCGTCCCTCTCCGCCTTCACCGGCAACTGGTTGGCCACCACGATCCTCCGTCCGACGGACTTCCGACCACCGGCGGCGGCCGCCTCGTCGATTATTCCGGGCACGGTCATGACCCGGGGAATCCGGGTCCGATCAGAAGTGCACGAGTAGTCTTCTAGAGTGAGCAGATTGAAACAAGATCTTGACAACATCACTCAAGAATCAAATGAAGAGAGACCCTTTTCGATTTTATTTCTTTTCAACCAAAAAAAAAGAAGAAAAGGAAGACGATCTTGATTCGTTGTCAGTGAAATAAAAAAACCGCTGAGGTTGGTGCTACAGGTGAGTGTTCATTGTAGGAAGAAAGAAGTTTGGAGAGCTGAAAGGTAAAAATTATGGGGATTTTTGGGAACGGAGATTAGTGTTAAATAGAGAGAGGAATGGAGAAAGGGATAAGAACGAAAGGCCGCACCGACTTACCAATATGGCAATATAAGAATTAAACGTGTTTTGGGATTTCTTTCCTTTCTTCTTCTTCTTTGTTTTTAGGGGTTGGACGCCCAAGATTGACTATTTACTCATCTCTTCTAATCCTATCATCATTTACTTATTACTAAGTTGGGATCACATTTTTATACCAATGTCATATAAAACTCCATCACCTAAACTAAAATAAATAAGCCACATGTGTAATTAAGCAGGATAGTTGAATTAATCCGTTTTAGTGTTAATTTTATAGACAACATGTCATTAAGTATGTAAGTAAATACCGCAGATACGAGTTTAATCGATTATTTGTGATGTGTGTTAATGCATAGAGGACGACGGTAAATGATATGTTGTAATTTCATTTGATCTGAACTTAATCCGCAATCTTTGTTCGCATATGTTTTCTAAAATAACATTTGTTTCACTTTCTTTCGAGATTGGAAGTAACCATGACAGACGTTGTTTTTCATGTGTGTATTAATGATAAAAGATTGAATTGAAAAGATCGCATTCTAAACCGGTACATATAATGGATGGCATTATGTTACAATTAAAGTCATTCTTCACACCATGGGTACATGTGATGTCTACGCTTGACTAATAATGAGGATACTCGCATAAAAATGAAATGAAAAATATTTTAAATTCCACAATTGAGATGCAGGCAAATGTGATTAGGCGGTTGCCCACAATCCACTTTAAATGAATATTAGTATACGTAAAGGCATTTAATTAATAAGTTATCCCGCATTGGGTATTTATAATTATTTGATGAATGAATTATAATAATAAGGCAAAGTCTTGGGAAAAAAGGGTTTTAATTAAAATAATAAAATGTAAGAGTTCTTAGTTGTAATATTGAAAATTTATTATCCAACATGTAGTAGCTATCAAGTCTATAACCCGATTCATGCAACCCAAAAATTTTATTTTCATTTCTTCTAATTTACACTTTAAACCTTGATCTTTACATTACTTATACTCTAATAATAAAGTGTAACTGACCTTAATTAATTTATAGTTTATCTTCTTCTGATGTGGCAACGCGGTCGTAGGATGTTCAAAATCAAGCGCGTAGTTTCAGCGTGCAACTCGAGCTTACCGGCGATACCCGGTTTTCGAGCATGAAACAAATGGCCAAATTCGGCTTTTGGGAAATTAATTTATCGTTCTGGCCTTTTAGGCTAATTTTGAGCGAAAATCATAAGGAGGGAGGCTTTTTTTAGTTTCCATAAAAAAAATTCTATTTCTTTCCATAAATCAAAAGGCTAATTTTTCTATTTTTAACTTCTATATTTTCTTTTTTAAAAAGATACTTAAAAATGAGTCCTTTTTCGCTTTACATTTTAATGTCCTTGCCAAATTAGGTGTTTTAGAAATCAATTTTTCTAATCATGTTAATTTCTATATGTTCTCCAAAGATATTTAGGAGAAATTTAGCTCAAAATTGTTTAAAAGGCATGTTTTGGCGATTCCCATTAGGGAATTTAAACTAATTTGTAAACGCCGATCAGTTTGGACAGTTCAAGACAGTTAGACCATTTCCCTTCAGTTAAACTAAATTTTAAAATGGTTCACTTAGATTGTCCAACTTGGCTTGGATTAGATACACTCATATGCACATAAAATGACTCTTACAAACCTATATGAAGGCATTTTTGGCAATATGAATTAATCGATTTAAGTCTCATGCTTTCCTAAGGCAAGTTAAATTTAATAGAGACTAGTCCATTTTTTTTTTATATTGTTGTTTGATTGCCTTGGTTTTTTTTTAAAAAGAAGTTTGATTGCCTTAGCGTTGGTAAAAACGTATAGTTAGATCAATTTTTGTGTGGGTGACACACACACACATATGAATTAATCGATTTAAGTCTCATGCTTTCCTAAGGCAAGTTATATATATGTATATATATTCAATGACTCTGTAACTTGCAAACGATAAATGTCAAGTTTAATACTTTCTAATGTTGCTGATTTGAGTTGGAGTATTTGGGTGGCAGAGTTGATGATTTTGAGTTGGCAGAGTTGATGAGTCTGTAACTTGCAAACAAGTTTGATACGTACTCAATTTGAACAAGCACTAATATTACTATTTATTTGGGTGGCAGAGTTGATGCTTCATCTCCCTGCTTCTGGTATTATATTGCCTGAATCTTGTCCCTTCTGGTGTTGCTGACTCCATGCTTCCCTGTTCCGACAATAGCCGCTGCTCCTCCCTCCTTCCCTCTCCCTGCCAACGCTCCTCCGCTGGAAAATCCCTCTCCCCACCAACGTTCCTCCCCCGGAAAACCAAGCACACGCCGATCCTCTCTCACCCCGCCGCCGCTCATCCCTCCCTCTTTGTGTTTCTTGTTATAATTGAAGGTGTTTCTCCCGATTAAATCTCCGAGGCGATTAGGGTTTTGGGCGTGCGTCTTTGGGGAGAATGGGAGCTGAGGAAGAAAGGAATAAAAAAATGAGGGCATATACGTCTTTTACAATTATGATTTTTTATAAGTAGAATGTGAAAAATAGGGGTTTTCAACGATTTCTAATTTTATATTCCTAAAGTATTTCTTTTTTATTGAACTTGTTTAAACTGAACTAAAATAAAGTAATATGAATGCTATCAATTTTCTGCTATTAAGATGCAAATTGAATTTAAGTGTAGTGAACTAATCTGAATGACTATAAACGATACGTTTAAATGGATAGATTGAAAAGAAGACTACCTAGAGTGAGTAAAAGGAACCTAATAAAATAGTTAACCATGAACTTTTCCCCGGTTAATTCCGATATCATTCAAAACCCAAGGATCAAACTTTGTGTTTAGAAGTTTAGGTATACCGAACGAATAGTCATCCAAGGTCATAGTCTTTTTATACTCCAACGATATTGACTACTACTATGACAAGTAAGACTTAAGACCCCCCAATGGTACGATGTTTGAATAAAATAATATTATTAATATATAAGAAATTACAGAATTTCGAGCTTGTTTCGGATATGGGATAACTGCGACTAGACCAGTCAAAGCTCGCTGCTTATCAACGTGGGTATTGACTTTTTAGTACGATAAGGTCAACCTTTTCTTTTATTTATTTATTATTATATTCCCATACACTAAATTTTATTAGTGTAACTAATAGGGTGATTTGATATTTATTTTTGTATATATTTTATGATTGTCACATTTCCTTTTATGACAAAAGGTGAATCATTTTCACACACCAATTAATTATTATTTTTTACCTTTTTCACTCAATTCTCTCCTCACATTTCAACATGCAGGAAAAAAAATCTAAACCTATGGTATCAAACATAGTGATACAAAATGAGTATAACTCTTAGTTAGGTACACTACAACATAAAAGGGCTATTAGGACGCTAAAATGTGTTCCAATAGATCTCTATTGAGACACTTCAAAAAAAAAATGTCACATAAACGACCCGTTATCGCGAGTCCCTATAGATCGTTGGTCTCTATATTAAGCGACCCTATAGATAAGATATAGGGTTATTTCTATGCATCCTATTATATTCTTTTGGGTCATTTTTTTGTGATTTACAATTGAATATTGGGTCGTTTTTTGCATCCTAAAATTAACATATCGGGTCGCTTTTTGTTATTTATAATTATGTCTTGGGTCATTTTTTGTGATTTATAATTACATATCGGGTCCACTACTAAAAAAACTTTCAGTTGTGACACTTATTTGGACCATTTGTGACACTTAAAAGCATAGCTAAAACAATTATTTGCGCTTTGTGGAAGTGTCACTAAAATATTGTGATATATTTGACATGTTATATTTTTGTGACAATTGAAAGTGTTGATGCAATAAGCTACGCTTGGAAGCGTCGCAAAATGTATTTTGAGCATAAAAAAAGAATTTTCACTAATTACAATCCAGCCCACCAAAATTTCATCATTTACAATTCAGTGCACCTATTTTCAGTATCTGCAATTCAACATATCAATTTTCAGTTGCTAATCGATCCACATAATTTCACTAACTTCAACTAAAGTCATTTTCAACCTAATTTCACTTAACCTCACCCAAAGTCACAAGAAAGACAATAACCATAACAATAAACAGTAGCATCAAAATGATCATAATCCTATGCTAAGGCCATGAAACATCACTACCTATGACAGAATGCTCAAATTCTTTCCAATTAAGCAGTCCAGTTCAATTAAGCGGATTGAGATCCAAGAGAGACACCTTCTGAGCCCCTAGAGAACCATGGAAATGCAAGGAAAATATAACGAATTGTCTGATCTCCCAATAGGCTCCAAGCAAGTAAAACATGAACATGGACAAAAGAACTCAGAACTGCTTCACTTTCCGAACCATAAAGCTATATGCTTTCTCAAATAGGTAATTTAGAGATTCGGTTATCATTTCTTCACAATTTTGAAGAAAATACATTTAGCACCAACCGGGTATAATACAGAAAATTGAGATGTTTCTTGAAAAAATCAAGAGATGCCAATCTTTATGGTATACAGATGCATATTTCAATATTATGGAAACAATTAGAATATATATATATATACCTCGGGAGACATAATAAAAGGCAAGCAGTAGCGCATAGAAATACAAGAGATGGCGTAAATTGAACCAAACTAAACTTGCCTCAAATTGGCGTTGTAGGGATTGAACATAGTTGATAATTGGGTAAAATACATTCATACCCCCAAGTTTCTTGGTTAGTACACATTTACCCTCCAATTTTTCAAAAGTGCACACATACCCCTGGATTTGCTGTGACATAAAAACTCATACCCCTCCTGCCTGAGTCCAACGTTGACCTATTATTTTCTGGTGTGACCAATATTTAAATTACCAAAATAACATCCACTTCATTTTTGAAAAGCTAAGGACCATTTTAACCTCCAATGAAATGGACCCCACCCTTCATCAACATCGATATAAAAATACCTTTTCAAAATTTTGAGTTAAAAAACAGCGTCATCTGGACTAGGATTCGAAGCTCTTCATCCACAATTTGGTTGGGGTGAGATTTAGTTCTCGTTTCCAACCTTAATTCCAGTGGATTTCCTTCGTTTGAGTTGGATTACTCGAACGGATTCAAGATATGGGGAAAAAATCCAAAATTGGTTTCTAATTTTTGGTTTTTAGGGACAAAACAATCATTTCCTCTGAGTCCGATAATTACCAAAGTTGACCAATTTTCCAGATGTCACCAGGGGTACAAATGCACTTTCAAAATGTCACCAGGGGTACAAATGAACTTTCACAAAACTGGAGGTTATATGTGCACAAAATAAGGAACCGAGGACATAAATCCACATTTTTCTTTAAAAAGACATGTAAAACTGTGCCGATAAAATAAATAAATTTTACTCTTAAGAACTGCTTATGCTCTCAATTTTGTATATTAAACCACACTTTATGTTTTACTAGGTATCTCCATCCCGCGTTGTGAGCGGGCTGTCGACTTTGGGGGAAAAAATTCCGAGTATATCAGAGAAATATCATAGCAATAGAGAGGTTGACACCGTAATCATTCAAACATTCAGAGCAATTTCCAGTGACGACTCTTCTTCCCGAGCTTCAACCCTGAAAAGTGAGAAGCGCACAAAACCCGTAAGTTTAGCGCGAATGGCGGCACTTGACCTTGCCTAGCTATGCCTCCAAGGAACTGACTAACTCTCATGTTGGGATCTTCCTGCCAAAAACCATAATTCATAAATATCTCCCAACCCAAACATACAACATTCATGGGTAAGAAATATAGAAATCACTGATAACAGACTAACCTGCAAGGTATATGAGAAACTTGGAGGTCTAAATTCAACTGCATTAGCCAATATCACATTGTTTTAAAATATTAGTCTCAACAAGTCAAGGAGTGCCAAGTCATAGACTTCACAAAAAAGTTACTCCTTCTGGTCTCTAAATATTGGCACCGTATCAATGACACAATTTTATTCAAAAAGTAAAATGAGTGGAGGATATTGTAGTGGGATAGTAAAAAACAAATTGAGTGGATAAAAATAATCTTAACTTTATCCAAAAATAGGTGCCAATATTAAAAGACAAACAATGGAAAGAGTATCAATATTAAAAATCCGGAGGGAGTACGTAGGTATGAAGAACAAACTGACCACCAGCTCAGACACATTTTGCTGAGGTGCAAAAAAAACACCATGACTGGGTGCAATTGAATTCAGTTGTCCCTAAAATCAATCAAGACCAAAATTTAAATCACATATTCAAGTCCACAAACATTTTTCTTCAGCACTTTAACCTCTTGAAAGAAGCCAAAATTACAAGGAAAAAAATGTGAACAGTAAAAGTATCACAAATCAGTCATGGCATGTTCGCCTGATTAACATAATGAGCATCATGTGGCAACTCCATCAAATTCAATTGGATCTGTAATAAAACACAAAGCATCCAAATCAAATTACATATTGCGCACAAAGATTTACTTTTTGCAATTCTCGGCCAATGGAAGTTGCAGGTTTAACCAATCCATTTAAACATAAAACTATAGCAGAGTCCACAATTCAAGTTCCCCTACCAGTCCCTGCACAATCTGCTGACTCCCATAATTACCATTGAGGGTTATTCCATCTGAACCAAGATTCTCCGATGAGGAAGAAAATTCAGTTTCAAGTAAAATTATGTTTAGGAGAAAAGACAGGTATACTTTCAAGTCAATGTGAACATAAAAGATTCAAAATAAAAAATCCAGAAGCTTGATTAAGAAATAACCATAGGTTGCAAGCTGCTTTGAACTTCAATAGTGCCAGCTTCTAATTCTGATTGCACCTGTCATTAACATCACAAGGAGGGAATTTTCAAGAAGAAGTAAGAAAACATGCTAAAGAGCACAACTAACCTCTTTTTCTTGTTTGTACTCTTCTTTCTACTTTCCTTAGTTAAGTTAGCACCTTCTTTCTCCATTTCCACAACTCTGAGCACATCTAGGTTGCTGCTACATTCTGCGTCACTTTTATTGTTAACGTCTACACAGTTCTTCAGACCATCAACCAATGCACGATAAGCTACATTGTAACTCTCTTCAGATAAGGAACCCTCTTCACCTCTACATTGTCAACATTAACCATAGTTTCAATTATAGAATATACTAATGATTGTCACCTAAGCATGCAAGAGATTTAGTACTCCCATAGTGCATCAACAGCAAGGGTCCACACCCATAAAGTAGATATACATTTTACGATAAAAATTGCAAGAATGGCAATGGACTCTACACAATATAGGCATGAAATTTCCTAAGCAACTTATCAAACTCAAATAGGTATTCTGTAAAAGAAATTACTTCCAATATAATGTGACGGTAGATGTAAGCCGAAGAGGACTAAATAGCTCTACCAAACAAACAACTAAATCTGATATCTTTTTCGGTTCATTAGTTCAAGGAACCAAAACACAAATAGCATGTATGTGAGATAGATCAAAAGCAGTTGAACCAACAAGAGTCACGGGTCCCGAACCTGAAAATCCATAGGTCCGATAAGTAGAAGGTTAGAATCTAATGCAAACACTCTTAGATTTGAACAAGTCATGGAAGCGGTATACTTGTAAATCATACATTTGTAGGTGCACTATTCCAAGTCAAATACATAAGAGGGTTACATTAGGATCATCAATAAAAATAAGGAATAGAAGCAACGAAAAGATGGCAATATCTCATAAACATTAGACGAATAGGAACGAGTAAAGGAAAAAACCTATGGTTTCCCTCAGCAGCCTAAGGACACTCAAAAGCAGTAGAAATCAGAAATTTTAGGGAACTGATGTACTCATGGCCACAGTCATCATAGTTCAACACGACAACATCGATAATATATAATATATTAAACCAATTTCAAGATTTATCAAATTAAGCAATCTAATGTCTTTATTTAGCTTCTAGGGTGTAAACAAGGCTAAACGTAAAAAGTTGCCGTCCAAAAATTTCCAAGGAGGAATGGGGGGGGAGGAACTTCTTTACCGACACTAAATCATTTCCTCGAAACGACAAGAAGTTTGTAAAATAATACGATTTCGCTAGGAGAAAGTTACTGGGTGTAAAATAACACTGATATGAATGGAAAAAGGGAAAAACATATTTGAACGTGTGAAGTACTGACGGGCACAAAGCTTGTGTTGGAAAAAATCAGGCTCATATTCTGCCAAGCAAAAGAATAGCAGCTATGTTCCGAATTTCATAGTTCATAACACTTCAATCAATTAACAATTTGTATAAATTTGTTTTCAGTACCGAAACTTTATGCAGTGTGATGCAGCATATATTTCAAATGTACACTTGAAAAACTGGCAACAGAATTGACCCTCTTATCTGAGAAGTTAGTTCAATCCTCTCTCTACTATCAGTGAAACTAAATGAAGGAAAAACTAAATTCAAAGCTAAGTAATACATAAAATCAAACACTTCGAATGCACTAATGCAACCCAGAGAAGCATACACCAATATGTATAACTAATCCCAAAAAATGGGGAAACCCAATTTAGCTATACAACAAGGAACTCAAAAGCAAAATCTGAAAAACTGGAGCAATATGCAACAATGCAGTCCATCTCACCTCACCAAAATCTGTAACTTTTCAAGCAACATGAGCCGATTCTTGAGCACTAACAGGATCTCGAGCGAGGAATTCAAAACCCCAACTTGCTGAATCGATCGATACGAGGGTTCTTGGGATCGTTAATTGAGTCGCAAATGGCATCCAGCTTGATGTTGGCATCATTCGGGACCTTCCAGTTCTTATGTGTCAGCCTATCTTCCCGCGGTAAACCTCTCGTTCTCCGTCACACAACCACATCTCTATCACCATGGGAAACGAGTTGCAACTTAGAAATTAGCAGAGGATGTCACGCAAGACATGGTGATAGAAACCGCCGTGTGACTCAGTACAGTGGTGCACACGTCCAATATTTGTTAATGGAGAAGTATAAAAAAGGAAAATTTGAAATTACGATGACGAAAGAGAATGACGAAAACTACTGTTTACCCCTGTATTCCCCCTTTTATAGTATATAGATACCAACTTCTAGGGACTTTTACTTTGATCTTTCAAAAGTTGTTATTGTCATATATATTCATTCATTCTCAGTGCAGCACGCGTCAAAAACCTAACTGCCTCCCCCTCTCCCATCTACTTGCCGCACCTCTTTTTCTTCAATCTTTTTCCCTATCTTCCCATTATGAGAGATGGAGAATAACAGTTTATTTTAATTTATGTTTTTGTTATCCAATAAGTGTGAGATTTATCTCCACAACTTAGTCTTGTTCTTCAACATGATCGATTAGATCGTCTTGTTCATAGTGATAGCTCGATTTAGTTGTTCACGTTGATGTATTGTTCTCGATCGTGTGTTCGTAATTTTGTTTGTGGTTTTATTTTTGGATTTCCATTAATTTGGACACATCAGATCTGTATTTTTCAAGGTGTTTATAGTTTGGATAACATAGATCGTGGTTGGATCAAGTGGTGTTACAGTTGTAGAAGATCCATGTTTGACGCAGTGATATTGATGCGTGATGCGTTCATCTCTGCCAAGTTGGTCATGATTTTCACGGGAAGCAAGTTAATATCTCCGAGGGAGATGTTACAGTTTTTATTGGATCTCTGATCTGTAATAGTACAGACGATCTGTCTTGCTGGCATGTAATTTAGAAATCCTTGCAATATGTTAGTTATTACTAGAGGTTAGTTAGATTGGATGTCAATTCTGCTCATTGTAATATTCGCTGGGTGTTTTTCCCAACATGTTGGAATGATTGATTTTTCACAAAAATATATATTCATTCATCCTCTCTAATTATATCACACCCGTGATTGCTGCAATCCCATTTCCATTAGAACTTGAGATATTTGGATTAAAAATCTAGCTCTTGCGGGACCGTTTCATGGTGAGACCATTGACATAAGGAATAATATAAAAATGTAGGCTAGTCCAATGGTCAGGGCAATGTGCCCGACCAGGTGCAACCCAAGTTCATCTATACTAAGTCTAACTGAAATTTTCATACTCATACCTGTCTCATTATCCATTACGAGTACAATATTGAAATCCAAACTCACCCCACCGGTATTATATAATAATCCATTCTTGTCCTATCGCCCACTTGGGCTTCCCTACCCACTTCGAACTTATTGTACTCAACTCACCTACATCTCAAAAGTCACCTAAAATTTGCTTTAAATTAATATTTTATTATTAAATAGTTAATAATTATTCACATAAAAATAACATAGGTAAAATATGTGAAGTATGGATAAATAATAGTCTACTATATATATATATTAAATTATTATGTATGTTGCGAGTTCAGTGGGCTAGAGTGGAGATGGGATGAACGTGATTATGTGAACTATAATTCATACTCGACCTACTACCCATGTCAGGTATCATTTTCACGGTCATACTCATCCCACTCCACCAAAACTACTTCTATACTCGCCTTATTGGGCCGAATATGGGGCAGATCTCTAATAAAATTCGTCTCACTGTCATCGTAAGATGTACCACATTTAAATAAAAGGGTAAAATACAAAACTAACCCTATTATTTTCTAAGAGAGCTAATCTAACCCTGTAAAATCTAAAAGTGCAATTCTAACCCTAAATTTTTCTGCAAATGTGCTGACATAATTTTTTTGCACTATTCTGACGTTGACTTGGCATTTCTCGGCATGATCAAACCTAAAAAGACTAAAATAACCCTAGTTTTAAAACTTAAAATTTAACGATGAAAATATCCCTATGGTTCTTCTTCTTCATCTCCAAAACCACTGCCACTGATGCTCTGCCGCTCTGCAGCTTCCGCTTTCGCCGCGCCGTCGCCAATGCCTGGACCAGCACCACCACCGCTTCAATACCATTTCTAAACCCTAACACCACCCCTCCTCTCTAAAATCCGACCCCACCACTCGTCCTCGTTGGGCAACTAGCACCACCGGCGGCCGAGCCTGATCCAAGCCCCGCCGCCTCATGCCCAGATCCAGTGCCGGAGGCCCCTAATTTTCAGAATAATTGGTCTTCTCTTCTAATTTCCATCGCCTCTTCAATCTCGAACTCTTCAAACCTGAACTTTTCAAAATGATCTTAAAAATAGTTCATAAATCAAAGAATTAGGACATCAAACATGTGATATCATCCTAAACCTCTAATTCATAAAATGTCAATTACTTCAAATAAATCCCTAATCTATTAAAAATTAGACACGAGGAAAGGGGGTTTTTATCGAGTGTAAGCGTAATTAAAAGTACACAAAGATGTCACTCTATGTGTGTGGTAACAAACTTAGGGGGTATTTTATTTAAGAAAACACTGCGACTACTTTAAAAACTAAATTAACCAACAGATTAATGCTCCAGACTGGCACAACGTGGAATGTAAATCTGATCAAGGAAACTTTCTATACAAAAAAGAGGCAACCCTAATCTTGGCATTGCCTTAGCTAATGAGGAATTATGATGACTAATGGAGCTGGCAACCGAAAAAATGTGACGTGACTCGGGGTCCTTATATATTGAGTTATAAATTCGTCAATTGCCAGCGTGAGACTCTAACACGTCCTATCACACACATATTTATTAATTATCGCGCAAACGTGGATCAAAAGGGTCATGGACTAACCGTGGACCTATACCACGTAAGATTCATGAGTTTCTATTATAAAATCAATTGATCTTTTATACTATTAAGTTGGTGTGGAAGTTTGAACACTAGTATGAGTGATTTTTAAAATCATCTACCCTTTTATGTTATTTATAAGTGGGTTAAATTTTAATTTTAAGATATTCAAGCATTTATAAAATTGCTTGGAAGAATGTCCAAATATTATGCTAACATGTAATTTTTCTAAAATTTAATATGACTAATGAGTTGAAAGGATAAATAAATTATACGTCAATCATATTTACCATTGGTAGGATCATGAATTAAAGACTCCGTACAAATTATAATATTGTACCTATGAATATTAATTTACTTCCCACGAAACTTATAATCACGTAGGAGAGAAAAACGTCTCAAGTGTCAATATTACCACGACAAATAATTAGTGTAACATTACTTGATTCAAAACATGAATACGAGATCGAATTTATATTTAGAGCACATCAATAACCAGATAGAAATAACTAGATCACAAACGCCTCACAATGAGGAGATGAACTTCACACTTATACAAGACAAAAAAAATAAATAAATCCATTTCTGTAAATTGGAGATAACTTAACTAGGGAAAATGCCTTTTCATAGAAATTGATCAAGTGACTAGTTTCAGCTAGCTAACCAGTAAACACCTTTGTCCTTTGTCAGTTTAATAATTAAATACAAATCTAACATCTGATCAAATCATCTTAATTATCACTTAATACAAAAGCCTCCAAAGCTAACCTAGGACTAGTTATTCATCATCTTTGTTACTATTGGAAAAACATAGGTTCTGTCCCCACGTGGAAGGTCGCCTTTGTAATGTTTCTCCCCAAGTAAAGCTTACAATGTGATAGTCTCCCATGGTAATATCAGTAATGACATGTTTATTTTTTTAAAATTAAATTTGATAAATTTTAATCATAAATATAAATTAATATATACAATAAATATATTATGTGGGATAATGTTGAATTCATATTAACATATATTTTTTAAAAATAATTTTTTAATGCAAAATTGATATATGTAACTTGACTTATTGACGGTTAAACATAATATTAAACATCGTGAAAAAATAAATTTGTCATTACTGCTGAGACGAAGAGAATATATTACACTGTTTAGAAAAAGTAATGGATTCTCTGAGGGAGATTTAATTATATAGGGAGATTTATTGAATCTTTGGTTCTAAGAGATCATGCATACCATTAAATAGGTGAATTGAAAGAAGAGAAGATTGCATTATCTATAGATTCTATACTGATAAAGAGAAATACTTCTTTTAATACTAGTAAAGAAAAAGAGAGATTTATTGTAAATTTAACACACAAAAATTACATGTCATTTTCTCTTAGATGAAAATTTAGACGAGAGAGAAAGCAGCATCCGATGGATTGAGAGAATGAATATTTAATACACTATTGCATCAACGTATAAAAGTAAACTTTATTTTCTACAAAATGAAAAATCCATTAGAATTTAATAAAAAAATCTACAAACAATAAATTTTCATTCTATATATTTTTTTATAGAAACTGTTGGATAAGATTTTAAATATTGCCATTTTTTCTTCTATTGATTAGGAATTGAGGAGCAAAGGAAGGTGATGAAAACAGAGAGAAAATGACAGTTATAGTACTCACTTTCAGAAGAAATTACAGGTTTTGTTCCTCTTTTGCATATTATTTTCAAAATGTTCCCACATTATTACGAAATATTCTCAATTTATTCCCACATACTATTAGCCGGTTTAAGTGAGTCAATACTGAGTCTACCTTATAATTATAATTTAACCTAGAAAATTGTTAAATTATAATTTTTAAATCTCGGTAACTGTTGGCAGGTCCGTTAACTTAAATATAATGTGTTATGTCTGATAAAGGAACCAATTGAGAACATTTCATAATAATTTGAAAATCTTTTATGAACATTGTGCAAAAGAAGGAACGAAACTTGTACTAATTTCACCTAAAAGTGGACACCAAACTAGGGGTGGCAAATGGGCGGAATGGTTAAATACGGGTTGAGTAAAATGTGTAATTAAAAAAATGGGTATGACCAATTTTATGATGGGTAAAAAATGGGTCGGGTCAAAACGGGTCGGGTTGAAATCCGCTCAACCCGTGGGTTGAAAGTCATTCAACTCAAGGGTCAAAATGGACAAACCTGCTAGTTTCAACCCATATATAAATCCATATGGATTTATGTATCAATCCATATGGGAAAAACCCGCGGGTTTCACCCTATATATTGACTCATATGAGTTTATATACCAACCAATATGGGTAAACCCCCGAGTTTCAACACATATATTGACCCACATGAGTTTAT